>JAWZYV010004912.1:0-11014 GCA_038373885.1 Cheiracanthium punctorium
TGACATAACAGAATCAATTTTTAGTCTAGATGGAGACTCTCAGGCGAGGAAAATAAACAGTTAAAAGGCTATTTATTGCATACGAGAGAAGCCGAAACACAGATAGAAAACCAAAATGAGTTAGAATTAGGGATGCACCGAATATTCGGTTGGTATTCGGTATACTGCCTATTCGGCAGACAAACCGAATATTCGGTTCGGCCGAATACTTAAATATTCGGCAACCGAATAGTAAACAAATTGAAGTATTTACCAATCGGTAAACAAATACATATTTTTTTATATCATGAATGAAAAATACAGAATAGTACCATAGTGCTAAATTGATTCAAGTTGTTACTAATATCACATGGGAATAAACGTTAGAAACCCTTAGAAAGTCTTCCTATCAAGGCCATCCTTGGCAGATAGCCCTAACATAGCATTCATCAATCACACAAAAAACTAATATCACAATGAAATTAGTTTTAATGTAAGAGAAAACACTCAGATGTTAAATTTGATTTTTGTTGCCTTAATTTTTCTTAAGGAATGTTTGAATTTTTCTTAAATCTTATGATACATCACATTAACCTTTCTATTATTAACTGATTTAAATTTGAAACAGTCTCCAGAAAAAAAAAATGCATAACATTAAGTGTTCATAAATATGTAAAATCAATCAACTGCTAATTTTTTTAGTAAAATATGCAGGTAAAAAATAGCATTTCACTAATATTTAAAAAAGTTATTAATAATATATAAAGGAAACAGACTTGGATATTAAGTTTTGCAGCATTTTTATTTTTGAAGTTTTACACCATATGAAATATTAAAATAAATAAAAGCTTTGTTAAAAAAAAAAAGAAAAACACTCATAAAAGGTTACTTATAAGGCGTAATAATTGTTTCGACCAAAAAATTCTTTAGGTCTTCATTTGACAGCCCTTCCGTCTTACTGAGCAGCGGGAACTGTTTTTTTTCACAAAGTTTTTATTTATATTATCACTAGCTGAAGTACCCGTCCTTGACGGGTTAGTGAATGCAAATTTCCAAAAAGCAAGAACTTTCGTCAGCATTGTAGGAGTACACAGAATGGATGGAGTAGGTTGCCAAAGTAAAGAAAGCGAAGTTATAATTTTTATGTATTGTTAAAATATTACAGGTTAGAGAGTAACTAAGTAATATCATTTCATTCGCTTTAGTCGTAATTATGTGATGCGCGAACGAATATGGACGCATATTGAAATAATTTTCGCAAAATCTCAAAATTTAATCAACATCTTTGAAAAATTGGAAGTCTAGAATTTTAGTTGAGTGACAACCTATCATGCCACCCAATTTCGTTTCATTCCCTGCAGTCTTTATTTCGTGATGCTGGAATAAAATTTCAGCATTTTAAAACGATTTTCGCAAAATCTCCAAATGTAATCAAAATATTTTAAAAATTCAACGCCTATAAATTAAGATTAGCAACTACCTATCCTATCACTCAATTTCGTATCATTCGTATGAGTCGTTATTACGTGATGTTTGAAGAAATATAAACGCATTTTGAGAGAATTTTCACAAAATCTCGAAATCTAATAAAAATGTTTAAAAAATTGGACACCTATAGTTTATGTTGAGCAACCCTCTATCATGTGACCCAATTTCATATCATTCGCTTTAGTCGTTATTACGTAATGCGGGAACAAAGATTGACTCAGTTTTAAACGATTTTCGCAAAATCTCGAAATTGGATCGATTTTTTAAAATTAGATGCTTATAGTTTAAGTTGAGTGACCACCTATCATTTCATCCAATATCATTTTTTCAGCTTTGCAGTTATTACGTGATGTGCGAACACAAATTTACGCAGTTTGAAACGATTTTCGCAAAATCTGAAAAATCTAATGAAAATTTTTAAAAAATCGACGCCTATGTTTTAAGTTGAGTGACCACCTATCATGACACCCAATTTCGTATCATTCGCTTCAGTCGTTTTTACGTGATGCTCGAACACAAATTTACGCAGTTTGAAACGATTTTCGCAAAATCTGAAAATCCAATCAAGATTTTTTTAAAATTGGACGCCTATGTTTTAAGTTGAGTGACCACCTATCGTGACACCCAATTTCATATCATTCGCTTCAGCCGTTTTTACGTGATGCTTAAACAAAAAAAGCGTCACGGACAGAATGACAGAATGACAGAATGACAGAATGACAGCCAGACAAACTTTTTTTTGAGGGTCGCACAGGATTCCCGGGTGCTTGAAACGGATAGAAATCGCAAAATTTTTGAATTCCAAGAAATGTACAGACAAAAGTCTAATTTTATTTATATAGATTTAACACCAGTATTTTGAGAGTTTTTTCATATGAAATATTGCTTAAGAAAAAAACCAATTAAATTAATCATTGGAATAAAAGTTTAATAACGGTTTAATAAGTTTAATAAATTTTAACCGAGTATTCGGTATTCGGCAAAATATGGTATTCGGTGCATCCCTAGTTAGAATGCTCGATTTTGGATAGATTAAATTTAAGAAACGCAAAGTAAATGAGAATTAATATTAAATATGGGATCTACATCACAAGCCGATACTCTATAAAATAAGTAAATCTGCAACTCCATTCTTTACTCTGAGTCAATCCCTCTGTGTTCGAGGCAAAATAGCTCTGAGCTTTCTGCTAAAAATCGTTTCCAAGAATTTTTCCGAAACCGTTTTCTGAGCAGTTCCAGAACCACGGCGATTCGTTATTTTTATCGAGTGATTTATGACATGTCGGTGTATTTTACGGCGCTTTTCATAAAAGTGACTACATCTTCATAATTTTCGTGGAGATGCTTTTCATAGAAAAGGGGTGAAACCATTCATCATAAATTTAAAGTTTTATTACGGGATTGATTTTTACGTTTCTTCTTTCCGTCGAAGTAAGCGTAACCCACTCACACATCCAACGTCTCGCCGGTTCTTTAGAATTCGTCTTTTGACGGGAATTTCGCAGAATTTCGTGACCTGCGCTTCCTATAATGCCTTTTGGATAGAATTTTGCCTTTAACACTTTCGGAAAATTGTTTGAAGTTTGCCTGATGACTCTCCCCCCCCCCACTCCCTTTTAATTTCTGCACTCGAGTGGCTTTGAAGTGTTAGCGTTTTTCTCGAATGCATCGTTTCTACAGTCTGTTAACTTTCCCAGCCATTTTACAAGGATATAAGAATATTAATAGAACATCGTCAACGGCAGTATCTGCTAAATATATTTTATCTTTTTCAAACGGAACAAAGTAACTCATTGTATACAGGGTCTGCCAAATAGATGGTAAGACACTTTAATTCTTCATCCATTTTATTAATTGGGAGTGTGCTTTGCACTGGGGTCATATATGAATTGAAAAGCACTTTGAAAATTAAAAACAGGAATTCTTTCTCAATGCAGTCTTCTTACTTACCTTATTTTTAACATTTTTTTTTTAAATTCACATTGTCCACTTATCTTTAATGGACAAAGAATTAAAGAGTGTTCAGATTTTTTGGGATACCCTGTAGAAAAAAAAATTGTAACTTTTTAATTATTATTATAGTTATTGTTAACAAAAGAATTCTAAAAGATCATAGCCGGCCTATAGAAATGAGACGTTATAGGATGCAATATTTTTTACGAAAATACTTTTTAGAGTTATACCTATATATTTAACTAATAAGTAAAGAACACAAAGTATACTGCAAATATGACATACCCCGTATGAAAAAATATATAAGAGCAGATGCAAGAATTACAAACCTCAAGCGGGAAAAAAAAATAACAGATGCTGAGCCAAACAAAGTACAATAAACACTGAGGCATAAACAATGTGATAATACAATGGAAATTATAACCACTGGCACCATCCTCAGGAGCCATAACCAGTAGATTATAATTAAAGATAATCAAAATAGTAGGATTTCGGTTGTGTGGCATATCAGAAGAGATCTTCACTCCACACTTTTTAGGCTCTATCCTACTATAAAAAACGAAGGGGGGGTGAAAGGAAAACAATAATAAATCAAAATGATAGAAAAAGCACTAAAAATCGACATACCAATTTGGAGAGGTAGCCAGCACATGGAAGGCGAACATAAAGTGTTGCCAAAAAAAAAATTGTAGTAAGTGAAAACCGGTGTTGCAACAAAACAAAAGTGTTACAGTGGAAAGAAGAAGATAAAGGTGTTGCCAAAAACTATAGGGTAATATTATTAATTATTATTAGTATCCAGGTATATTAATTAAATTAAAAATTTATAGAATAATAATGAATTTAAAATTATTGAATAAAATAGATGGTATAGCCAATTAAATATAACATCTTTTATTTAAAACTGTAAAGATTATTAATAACAACAGAGTACAAATAATGTTTGTTTACATCAGAAAATTAATCAAATAACGAAAGAAAAATGTTTTTATATTATAAAATTATAAGTAGGACAGTATAATCACATTATAGAAGCACTCCCCCCTTTTTTTGTCCCCAAATATATATATATATATATATATATATGTAATAATAAAATAAGCTTTGCTAATTTAACCTAATTTAAATTAATGTTATTTGAAAGAGCTTCTTTAATCTCAGTTACTCTTACTGTAAAGTTTGTTTCTCGGCCTGAAAATATTACGCTCGGAGACGTTTTTTGAAGTTAGATAAGGAGTAAAATTGTTGATTCAGCAGTATTTTCACTTTTCTGCGGTTTTCGTTACAACTCGCTCTTAGAACTCCTGGGTAAGCAGGTGTTTCTCATGTCTTGATTGACAATCTAGTTAACTCAATACGTTTGAGAGTAACGCCTTCACGATCGTGCTGCACCCAGCCAGCAGGTGTAGTAACTAAGGAGTATTTAAGCAAGAGCGCGGAAATTTCGAGAGTTTTTTAGCTTAGCTTGGCTTTTTAGGAATTTGGAACGTGTAGCTTAGCCTTGGCTACGAACGTTAGCTTTTAACGTTAGCTCGAGCGATGATGGTGTTTTTCATGTCTAGATTGACAATCTAGTTAAATAATTACGTTTGAGAGTAACGCCTTCGCGATCGTGCTGCGCCCTGCCAGCAGGTGTAGTAACTAGTGGAGTATTTAAGCAAGAGCACGGAAATTTCGGGGGCTTAGCCTCAGCTTTTGGTTTTTTAGGAGCTTGGAGCTTTTTTAGGAGCTTCGAGCTTTAGCTTTTAGACTGCAATGTAAGAAGATAGCCCCGGAGCTAAAAGGTCGCCGGCCTGACTCCTGCCCTCTGTCTGAACTTTGAAATAAATTAGTCAACCTAGAACCCCAATCGAGTTGCGTCTATCATTTCAATAAGGGATGGCGTAAGGCCCATTCTTTACATATATATATATATATATATATATATATATATATACAGTAGAATCTCGCTACAACGATATCCTCTATAACGATAATTCTCTCTGTTACAATATTTTTTCATAGTCCTGGCTGAATTCCCTTTGAATTAATGTAAAACAGTTCTATATATTAAGATACCCTTTAAAACGATAATTCTCTCTACAACGATGGTAATAATTATCCCTTACATCACAATAATTCTCTCTACTACGATATATTTTTTTTCTACGATGCATCAGAAGCCCAACTCATGCACAGACATTGAAAGCTACACAAGGAAAGTCGAGGTAAAATGTGGTTCGAACGGGTTTGACCATGTCTCTGCCAAAGAACATCTTCTAAGTTTCGTTTTGCTTATGTAACACTATGGTAATGAGAAAGTGCATTTCTCGTAAGGTGGAAGGGCAGTTGGATGACGCATCTTTGATTCCTATCCCCCTCTTTAAAAAATGGTCAAGGATTCCTTTCACCGGAACTGATATAGAAAACAATACTTTCTTTTGTCTGAACTTGAGTAAGAATTTTAACCTCCGATAAATCCTATCAAGGTCGATTATTACACGAGGATATTTTAAATCATTTATGAGTTTCGTTTACTTCGAAGTTTGTTTAGTGAAAATCGAAAGCAAATGGCTAAAAGAAAACAAATATCTATCGAAGTGAAATTCAACATCATAAAAGATTTTGATAAAGGCATGAAGCAAAATAATAAGGATAAATTAATGGGTATGTATTTTCAATTAATATCTAATACATTTTAAAAAACGCCTTTGCGGCATTCAGGTATTATTTATTTAGACATTATATATTTGTTATTCAAATATGCTATAAATATTTATAAGCTATATCTCCGATAGAATCCCTGGCGAGGCGGCAAGGGTATTTAACTAAAATTTGTGAGTGTTGTGAAAATTATTGAAAACTATAAACATGTTTTTCTCCTTTTATTTATTATATAATACTTGCGAGGGTGTGCTGAATGAAAACAAAACACTTTCTGGTGATACCGCAGGGTATGGGATATATGGAGAACAAAAATCAAAAATCTTTTCGTTCCAATATAGATTCTCTCTATAACGATAATTCTCTCTACAACGATATATTATTTTGACCCCCAAAATATCGTTATAGAGGGATTTCACTATATATACACATCCAGAGTGTTTTTATAAATATTACTCTTTTTAAGGGGGGAGAAAAAGCTTCCTCCGCCCGACCCATCCATCCAATTACAATCTTAAAAGCAAAACCGAACCCAACATTCAGTAAATTAACAAAGACAATAGACACACTACTTTCAAGAATTGTGCATAGTAGATTTTAGGAACTCTGTAGGAAAGCTGTTTTTTCTAGCTGACAGAAAAAGTGATTTAAAATTGGAGACTTTAAAATCTTCAGAACAGAGAAACTTGATTCTACAGCAGTGATTATAGATGATATTGCGGAATACTGATTTATGTAAGCAAGATGAAAAATGAGTAAAGCTATTTACTTTAAAATTAAAATCTTTTCTCTTATCATATATATTGAAACTAAGGTTATTTCTAGGAGTATCACTCCTAGAAATAACCTTATATACTTAGATACATAGATCTCAAAAACTAACAGAATTGTCAAGCATATTATTTTTAATTAATTCCAGAGGAGAAGGATATTTTATTGGGAAGATAATGTTATTATTAGTAGTAGTAATTACTAGTAAGATACGTATATATCGTTTAAGAATGATATGTGTACTAGTGTAGTCCTTCTCATAGTAATATAAGTATAGATCTGCAAGGTAACAGGATGGTGAACCACTTTGTGGTATACCATGATTTTGTAGATATATTTTATTGTTATGTAGAATATAATTATTATAGATAATAAATTTGAAAGACAGTTGAAGTAAGTTACATCAACATGAGATGGAAGCTTAATATTTTTAACACAAGTTTCAAATAATTCATTAATTACATTGCAAAGGTCGTCAAGAGGAATATTGTTAAATAAATCTTTAATATCATATGTGTATATATAGATACTAGCTGAAGTACCCGTCCTCGACGGGTTAGTGAATGAAAATTTCTAAAAAGCAAGAACTTTCGTCAGCTTTGTAGGAGTACACAGAATGGATGGAGTATGTTGCCAAAGTAAAGAAGGCGAAGTTATAATTTTCATGTATTGTTAAAATATTACAGGTTAGAGAGTAACTAAGTAATATCATTTCATTCGCTTTAGTCGTAATTATGTGATGCGCGAACGAATATGGACGCATATTGAAATAATTTTCGCAAAATCTCAAAATTTAATCAAAATTTTTGAAAAATTTGAAGCCTAGAATTTAAGTTGAGTGACAACCTGTCATGTCACCAAATTTCGTGTCATTCCCTGCAGTCTTTATTTCGTGATGCTGGAACAAAAACTCAGCATTTTAAAACGATTTTCGAAAAATCTCTAAATGTAAGCAAAGTATTTTTAAAATTCAACGCCTATAAATTAAGATTAGCAACTACCTATCCTATCACTCAATTTCGTAACATTCGTATTAGTCGTTATTACGTGATGTTTGAAGAAATAGAAACGTATTTTGAGAGAATTTTCACAAAATCTCAAAAATCTAATAAAAATGTTTAAAAAATTGGACTCCTATAGTTTATGTTGAGCAACCATCTATCGTGTGACCCAATTTCATATCATTCGCTTTAGTCGTTATTACGTAATACGGGAACAAAGATTCACTCAGTTTTAAACGATTTTCACAAAATCTCGAAATCTGATGGATTTTTTTTTAATTAGATGCTTATAGTTTAAGGTGAGTGACCACCTATCATTTCACCAAATATCATTTTTTCACCTTTGCAGTTATTACGTGATGTGCCAACACAAATTAACGCAGTTTGAAATGATTTTCGCAAAATTTCAAAATCTAATCAAGATTTTTTTTTTTTTTAATTCGACGCCTATTGGACGCCTAAGTTGAGTGACCACCTATCATGACACCCAATTTCATATCATTCGCTTCAGTCGTTTTTGCGTGATGCTTGAACAAAAATTTACGCAGTTGGAAACGATTTTCGCAAAATCTGAGAAAATAACCAAGATTTTTTAAAAATTCGACGCCTATGTTTTAAGTTGAGTGACCACCTATCAAGTCACTCAATTTCATATCATTCGCTTCAGTCGTTTTTACGTGATGCTTGAACACAAATTTACGCAGTTTGAAAGGATTTTCGCAAAATCTCAAAATCCAATCAGGATTTTTTAAAAATTCGACGCCTATGTTTTAAGTTGAGTGACCACCTATCATGACACCCAATTTCATATCATTCGCTTCAGTCGTTTTTACGTGATGCTTAAACAAAAAAAGCGTCACGGACAGAATGACAGAATGACAGAAGGACAGAATGACAGACAGACAAACTTTTTTTTGAGGGTTGCATCGGATTCCCGGGTGCTTGAAACGGATAGAAATCGCAAAATTTTTGAATTCCAAGAAATGTACAGACAAAAGTCTAATTTTATTTATATAGAAGATATACTAGCTGAAGTACCCGTCCTTGACGGGTTAGTGAATGTAAATTTCCAAAAAGCAAGAACTTTCGTCAGCATTGTAGGAGTACACAGAATGGATGTAGTATGTTGCCAAAGTAAAGAAAGCGAAGTAATAATTTTTATGTATTGTTAAAATATTACAGGTTAGAGAGTCACTCTGTAATATCATTTCATTCGCTTTAGCCGTAATTATGGGATGCGCGAACAAATTTTTACGCATATTGAAATAATTTTCGCAAAATCTCAAAATCTAATCAACATTTTTGAAAAATTGGAAGCCTAGAATTTAAGTTGAGTGACAACCTATCCTGTCACACAATTTCGTTTCATTCCCTGCAGTCTTTATTTCGTGAGGCTTGAACAAAATTTCAGCATTCTAAAACGATTTTTGCAGAATCTCAAAATGTAATCAAAATATTTTAAAAATTCAACGCCTATAAATTAAGATTAGCAATTACCTATCATATCACTAAATTTCGTATCATTCGTATTAGTCGTTATTACGCGATGTTTGAAGAAATATAAACGTATTTTGAGAGAATTTTCACAAAATCTCAAAATCTAATAGAAATGTTTAAAAAATTGGACAACTATAGTTTATGTTGAGCAACCATCTATCATGTGACCCAATTTCATATCATTCGCTTTAGTCGTTATTACGTAATGCGGGAACAAAGATTCACTCAGTTTTAAACGATTTTCACAAAATCTCGAAATCGGATCGATATTTTTTAATTAGATGCTTATAGTTTAAGGTGAGTGGCCACCTATCATTTCACCAGATATCATTTTTTCACCTTTGCAGTTATTACGTGATGTTCGAACACAAATTTACGCAGTTTGAAATGATTTTCGCAAAATCTGAAAATCTAATCAAGATTTTTTTTTTAATTCGAAGCCTATCGTTTTAAGTTGAGGGAGCACCTATCATGACACCCAATTTCATATCATTCGCTTCAGTCGTATTTACGTGATGCTTGAAGACAAATTTACGCAGATAGAAAGGATTTTCGCAAAATCTCAAAATCCAATCAAGATTTTTTAAAAATTCGAAGCCTATGTTTTAAGTTGAGTGACCGCCTATCATGACACCCAATTTCATATCATTCGCTTCTGTCGTTCTTACGTGATGCTTAAACAAAAAAGCGTCACGACAGAATGACAGAACGACAGAAGGACAGTACGACAAACGACAGAAGGACAAATGACAGTTCCGCACAGGATTCCGGTGCTTGAAACGGATAGAACGCAAATTTTCGATTCCAAGAATGTACAGACAAAATCTAATTTTATTTATAGATTAGTGATCGCGAACGAAATTGACCATATGAAATCATTTTCGAAAACGCAAAATTAATCACATTTTGAAAAATTTGAACCTAGAATTTAAGTTGAGTGACAACCTATCATGACACCCAATTTCACATCATTCGCTTCAGTCGTTTTATACGTGATGCTTAAACAAAAAAGCGTCACAGACAGAATGACAGAACGACAGAATGACAGAACGACACAATGACAGAACGACAGACAGACAAACTTTTTTTGAGGGTCGCATCGGATTCCCGGGTGCCTGAAACGGATAGAAATCGCAAAATTTTTGAATTCCAAGAAATGTACAGACAAAAGTCTAATTTTATTTATATAGATAAAATGACGTAAAAAAAAAACGAATTTTGATGGAATTCCCACGAATTTGAGAGAAATGAAATAATTGTTGTACATGCTTCAGATTTTTTTTTTTTTGTGAACTTGGCGTCATGAGTTGGCACTTTTCCCGCAGAGAAATCACAGAAAATTTTATTGAAATTTAAAAAAAGGGGGGGTTTACAATTTTTGTAAGAAAGCACATCAAAAATCCGCATTAGGCCAAAATGTCTATGCATTTGCACCTAATCAGGAAATCGACCTACAAAAGTCAAATATTTCTTGTGGAATTAGTTTCCGCGAATGGTATCTTTTTCTGCACTACCCATTATAGAAAATAGAAAAAGAATTTTTTTGCCCACCGTACTGCATTGATGCGTATCTGCATTTAAATTTAAAGGCATATTGCTAAGAGAATAATCAAAAGCAGTACATTAAGGGCACGTATCCAGGGTCAACACCAAACAACACAAGCTGAAAGCACTGTTACAAC
>JAWZYV010004913.1:0-11341 GCA_038373885.1 Cheiracanthium punctorium
ATATATAAGAATAAAAAATGTCATTTAAATCTCTTTAAAATAGGCCAACGATAGGGATTTAACCGCCCCTAGAAAGTTGTCACCAGGGTGGGCGTCCCCCCCCCCTACGCGCGCCGCAACGTGCGGGAAAGTTTGAGGATAATATCGGTACAAGGATATTTCAGCCAAGGATATTCAACCATATTTCAACCTACTCAGACTAAGCATCAATGCGAATGCAAGTTGCTCTACTTCTAATCTCCCTCTGATATACCCGAAACCCGATTATCACAGGGGCAAGGGGGGGGGGCGGTAGTCCGGTGCCCCTGAAGAAAAAGGGGGCCCATATATATCCCGATTATCTAAATTATGAATTCATATGTACTGAAATAGTAATTGTGGGGGAAACACTGAATTTCCTCTATAATATAGGTATTACCTAATTGTCTATCACTAGATCAAGTTAGAGATATTTTTTTGGGGTGATAAATACGATTTGATAAAAGTACAAAAACTACAGTTAACTTAAATACTAAACTACAGTTAATGCAATTTTCGAGTACAACAGCGGTCAAAACTGGGTTAAAATGCTTAAAAAAGGTAGGCTCAGTAAAGGGGCTTAATGCGTAAAAAAGGGGACAGTAAGGGGGGGCCCCAAACTTAATGCCCCGGGCCCCGTCTAAAAGTGATCAGATTTGAACATACCGTACCGCTTTTCCTATTTACTTATTATTTTTCTTTCAACTCTTCTCTGTTTTCTTTTTTTTTTTCCGCCTCTTTCTTTATCCTCTCCTTTGTGTGTTTTGTATATCTCTCGTCTCTTCTAATTTTAAATGTTACGTGTTTGTGCGTATTGTAGAGTGCTGATAGTATACCAGGACCGAAAACGAAGGAGACGCAAGTTAAACGGTAGAGGCTTCAGGCAAATTGTGGCTTTTCAGATCGTATTTATGCGAGACGGAAGAAAATGCGAGAATTCTCGCGAGAAATCTCGCGCGAGACAAGACTCTGTCTCGTCTCGCGTCTCGTCCCGCAAAATATTTTTTTTCTCGTCTCGCAAAAAAATGCCTGTCTCGTCTCGCGTCTCGTCTCGCGGGACAATGCGAGAACGCGAGACAATGCGAGAATTCTCGCGTCTCGCGTCCATCCCTATTCGCGCCATTTGAATACCTGGATTTATTATTATTTTGGACACGATTAAAATACTTTTCATTATCCGATTCCTTCATGTAGGATCTTTTATTAGTCATTTCAAAATTAATTGTACTTCGATTAATACCCTTCTTGAAACTACGCCTTGCGGCTTCATAATCATCTAGCTTGTTTACTAACACATCAACTTTTTTAATACTTGGGAGGTCATCAATGAAATGTTCTTGAATGTCATACGGCAAACTCTGTTTTATGCGATCCGTTATAATTAATTCCTTCAGATTTTCAAAATCGCCAACCTGCATACCGTGAATCCACTCATCGAAATAGTTACGAAGCTCGAAAGCAAAATCTCGCCAATTGGCGGACTGTTGTTTCTTGTGAGAGATAAACTTCTGCCGGAATTCTTCTGCCGTTAACTTAAAATGCTTTAAAATAAGATATTTCACGTGATCGTAATCATCTGCTAAGGGATCCGATTCTCTCGATATTATATTTACGAATTCTAATGGTAACAAACTTAATAAATGCATTACCCAATTATTTTTAGGTATATCTAATCGGCCGATTTGTTTTTCGAATAGTGCTAGATAAATACTAATATCTCCCGATCCGTCGAATCGCGTCATAATATTTTGCGGAGTTTGTTTTCTATTCTCATTATTAGACTCAAGCGGATTTTTTATTGTGGTTTCTCGTCTACAAGTAATTTCTAACCGTCGTAACTCAAATTCTCTTTCTTTCCTCTCCCTTGCGATTGCTATTTCTCTTTCTTCCTTCTCTCTTGCGATTGTCATTTCTTTTTCTTCTCTTCTGACCTCAAGGCGAGATTTGACAAAATCTTCATCAAAATCCTCAGAGTCTTTAATTAACTTTAAAAGCGCAGGTACTTTTGTATTTGGCAAAACATTGATACCTAACTCTTCGCATAATGATAAGAAATCACATTTCTTGGCTTTCGTTAAGCAAGACATATTTTCTTAATAAACTTCTTCTTTTAAGATGTAATAAAATTTCTACTCACAGTTCCTTGGATTACTCAATGGTTGAAATGCTGCAGTAACATTACTCAACGTTAGTCCGTAAATCAATCCCGGTAAAGAGCCCCCATTTGTAGGAAGCTGAAGGCTGATTACAGTCAAATAAATAAACAAACTAATAAAAAAAATACTTTTTAATCATCAAACAAGCCCTTTTGGCTAAACAGCACTTATGCTATACACACACTCAAAATCTATGGAACAACCCAATCTTTATATTTTCACGTAGTTAATAAATTTTGCGCGTGCAACTTTTTGCTATGCATTTTAAGATCATGAAATGTCTTGTTTTAAATAAAACCAGTGAGTTAATTGGAGTCAGTGACTAACCTGATCCCACATACATATATATAAATTTTATGGAAGTAAGTTGGGATTGTTTACATTAATTTCATTTTTCTCGGGAGGGGCGGTTGCCTCCTCCGACCCCTCCCTTTGATCCGCCCTTGATCAGACCCTGAGTATGTTCTTTTGTTTGGGCACTTATTTTTCTGACTATATTTTGTTTATTTCTTCAAATAAAGACAAAAATGTAAAATTATTGGTAAGGAATCCACTTTCTAAAGGCCATAAATGGGTGGTGCAAGGATCTGGATACCCCCTCCTCCATTTGTCCGAGTTTCGCTTTTAGTCAACAAAAATATAATGATACAGCCTTTCTTTCTGTCTTTCTTTTATTCCCCACCTTTTGGACGCTCCCTGAAATTTTTTTCTGAGAACTGTGTTTTTAATCCACAGTATTGTTAAACATACTCTTGTGTGTGTCCTTATTGCAGACTTTAGAATACTCATTTAGTTTCGCCTAGGTAATGAGTTGACTAAATAATGAAGGCATGCAATAGCCACATTAAATATATTAATGACTATGTCATTTTATCTCTCACCCCTTTTTGAAAATGTGACATAAAAATGAGACACGAAAATGCGTTACGAAAACGCGACATAAAAGTAAGAATAAATATCCGCTGAAAATGTTAGTATGTGTTACGTAAACCTCCGATTTCTAAGCTCCTTAAGGTTGCACTTATTTGATAAAATGATTGTTTAAAAATTTCATCCGTTTATTTAAATACTATTAGTTCACAACAGCTGTAATCTATTGTTACACTATTTCGTAAGCTATAGAATATACATCGCATGTATATTTTACATATATTTAAATACTATTAGTTCACAACAGCTTTAATCTATTGTTACAATATTTACTAAGCAGTAGAATGAGCATCACATGTATTTTTCTATAAATAGGTTACACTTCTAAAAATTTCAACATAGGGTTACCAGGTGAAATATACGATAGATGAGAGATAAAATAGAGATAATAGTCCATTAATATCGTTTTAATATGGCAATCATGAAACTAAATAATTAGGGGGGTTCAGGGGGGGGGGTGTCTTCCATTGACGAGTCTCGAACAGCCGAGTTATATTCTTTCAATGAGTTTTCTACAACTGATTTACAGTTCCACTATATAAAGCTTCAGAAATTGTCATATCCAAAAAAAAAGAAAGAAAGAAAGTATTACAAGATTTATCTGTTGCCTTAAAAAATCAAGGAAGATAAATCATGCCAAGCTCATAAATTATAAAACACTTTCCAATACAAAAATATTTTTGCGACAAATCTGCGATGTATTTTAGTTGAAACTGGCGAGATTTCGTAGATAAAAAAATGTTGTATTATCACTAAAAATGTAATTTTATGAGACCCTGTAAAAAACCTTTAATTTTTTTTACCGTTTAACTGAAGAATCTAAAAATTTTATACTCGTTGTCTTGTGCTAGAAATGTATTAGTGTCTCTCAAATGCCACAGACTGCAATGTATGGGAATTTTTTGAGTGCTCCTTAATGTGCGGTTTTTAATAAATATGGTTTTTTCTTATGGTGTGTCATGTTTAAAGAGCTATTCCAGTTTTATAGGCATGAAAACAGAATCTATGAACAATTTATTTCTTTTAATACTTTTTACTGTGGGGGGGGGGGGGGCATTTTATATTTTTTTCCGGGGCTGCAAAACTGTTAGGGCCGGCCCTGTTATCATCCATAGGAATTGGAAACTGATGTGATATCTGGAATGATGTGATTGAAGAAACTGTTGAAGTCAGTGAAGATAAGTGATGATCTCACTCTTTTCTGTGAAGTAATTGCAGGCATTGTGACAAGATGGACACAAGGGATGACACCACTGCATATTCTGTGCGAAGAGCATCTGTACAAGAGTGGAATTCGCATATCAACACATTGCTAGAGAGATTTGAAATACTATGCAACATGGGGACAACACAGATGCACCACACTTTTCCAGCGATTGACTTTGTGAAGAAGCTGTGAGAATTTTCACGTTATTAACTTACTCTATACCTTATCTCTTTTCATTGAGCATAGGAACAAAAGCGACAAAGTACAAGGCTTTAGAACCGACTGAACAAGCGGACTTGAATAGTACAAAATATGTCATCATCACAGGGTTTTAGTTCAACTCTACACTGGTCAATTGACATTATTGCTAGACATACGCTGAAATTTGTAGTGCTGTGTATCCTGTCCAGTCAAACTACAAATCAAATGCAGTTATTTTTTATGGCTACCTTGGCAAAGTTTGTGAAAGCACCAAGCACATAGAATGGTTGAGAAGGGCACAAAGCAATCTGCTGCAGTATCATTTACTGTCTTGCAGGAGAGGTTTCTGACAAACTCCAAAAAATAAGAATCAGTTGATATCCAAGCTATTGTAAAAAGTTGATGATGTAAAAATTTATTAACAGCAATCCGCGGAGGATGTCGATATCTTAATTATCACAACAGCTCTTATTTGGCCCGTCTAACAAATATGTGACAGAAGTGGGGGAAAATATTGACCTTTTGTTGATTTGGTTTGGCATATGTGGCCCTGACATAAAAAATATCTTCTTTTTTGAATCCAGAAAAAGGAAAGTGCCTCAAACCCTCTACTGTTCTACAATGGGCCTGACTAAACCCTAATGGATCATATATAGTAATGCATGGGATGAGTGGCTGTGACACCACCTATGCTTTGTTTAATCTGGGGAAATAGACATTTTTCGCTACTCCAGAAGAACAATGACTTGCAACCTGTCATTGATGTTTTCAAGGATCCTCATGCATATTAAAACGAGATTGCTGAAGCAGGAAAAATATTTCTCGTGATTCTATATGGGAAAGGACATGAAACTAGCTTGAACAATTTGAGATATAAGCAATGTGTATCTTCGAAGTATAAGTGGTCATCTTGTCAGACCTCACTCAGTGAGCAACAAAGAGACCCGAACGAGTGGGAGTAGAAAAAGAGTGCATTTGTGTCCAAGCACTTTAAACCTTGCACCAATAATTGCAAACTCAATATTCTACCACATTTCTTGTAAATTAAAAAAAAAGGCTGTCAAGGGAGGCAGTCCTCCACTGCCTTCAGGGAAGGCAGGAAGGGAGTCCTCCACTGCTCCTCAATCCACACATTGTGCGAAGGGCTGTATGGTAATTTTTGTTTGTTACACTTAGGAGTAGGTTGGATTATGGGGAGGGAGGGTGCAGGGCCGGCTTTACCATTAGGCAAACATATTTTCAATTTTTCCATTTCCCAGTTTTAGACTAGGACCGCTAATGACTGATTCATGAAAGAAATGTAACGATCTCGAAATAATTTGCATCCTTCCCAATTTTTCTATTCAGGTTTTCTTTTGTTGGTACATCAACACAGATACTTAAAATAGATAACACCTGTTTAAAAAGTTATTAATGATGCTATCAAGAACTTGTGATTTTCGGTATATTCAGTTGATTGGTTGTATTTCAAAGTTCAAGGCTTTACATCCGTTCTACGAAGATACTTATGATCACTTTTTCTTATTCGCTCTGGCTCTCTTGTTCTAGGGTCTGAATAAGCGGAATTTTGGTCCAAATAAACTAATGATATGCTTATGTAACAGCGTTTGTTTCGATTCTTTAAGATTTGGACCGACTAAGTGGCTGGTCCAATTAACCGGAATCTACTGTACTGAGAATTTTACTGACAATACTATCTGCTTAAAACAGAACTAAAGCTGATTAAAACATATTTAAGTGCAACTATGTCCATGGGCGCCCATAGAATTTTTTTTAGGTGGGGCAGCAAACTTTAAAAAACAAAATATCTAGGTTGGGGAAGGGGGGCAAACTTCACTTTCGTAACAATTTCAGTTCCGATTTTGCTTTGAGATGCAGCTATATTTAGATCATAAGACAATATCCTAAAACTAGGGTGGGGGGCAAGCGGAGCCGGCCCAAGGGGGGTGCGAATATAGGCGATCGCCTAAGGCCCCGCTCCTGGGACATTTTTTTGCTATCATATTAGACCGAGCATGGTAGATGGTTGTGATATATCCCGTAAAAAGCTGAGAAATGAAGCTAATATGTACTAGCAGTGCTAATAGTAACTTACATAAGACATGATAGAAAAGAGGCCCCGCGCTTGCCTTCGCCTGGGGCCCCGCACGCGCCTTGGGCCGGCTCTGGGGCAAGTGCCCTACCTTGCCCTCCTTATGGACGCCCATGAGTATGTCCCAAGAAAGGTTAGTCGGACTGTCTAATATCAATAGAAAAGGATATTGGGAGTTCACTCAATTACACTAATTTAATTGATGAATTTGCAAACTATAAGGCCCGAAGAATTCAGTTATAAAATATGCCCAGCAAACACACACCTGCTGGCAGAGTACCTTACCTGTGCCGTTCTGCCTTTACGTTCAATACCGGCACAGCACTGCAAAAAGTAGCTGAATCATACCAAAAGTGGTCGCCCGAGAAGTACCTTCCCAGAAGTCCGGAAAGGCAACGGCCCATTAAGTTTACAATGCCTAAAATGAAACGGCTGGGTGCGGGCTATTACTGAAAATAAAGGCACTGGCCTGGTATCTTAACAGTGGCTGTAATATAATGGCACGATGCCGGCTTGGTACCTATTTACAATAATGCTGCCATAATTAAAATAAGAGCCAGGGGTGGGGTTAGGGGGCTTATTCATCAACCCTCCCCCCCTCCCGGAAAAAAAAGACATTGCTTAAGGGTAGCATTTGGATTTACTGTACGTTTCGTTTAGGTAAAATAAGCTTCTATTAGTCTATCCATTCAATTCACCTTCAAGCCTTTAGCCATTTTTTAAAAAAATCAGCCCCAATCTTTTTTTTTTTTTTTAAATGTTACATTAATCCATTGTTGCACTTCAGCTTTCACAACAGTCCCACGTTCTCAAATCTTAGAAGACTTTTCTTCATAGTTCAGTATTATCGTCGTGACCGCTATGATTTTTCAACCGCGGTGCTCTACATAAATTTCCGTGCGTCATCAACATAATAAATTAAGGTAGTCGCGGATAAGCCGCAACCCAGATAATCCGATCTCGGTTAATCGAGAATCTACTGTACTTATATAGCAAACATGGGAATAACTCTGGATGAGAGCGATTAAAACTACACAACAAATGAAAAACCAAAAAAACAGCACCAAAATGCTGTTAGTGAATGCTGTGCAGTTTTCATAAACTGAAATTTTCTTACAAATACTTGCAATATACTTTTCTTACAATATACATACACATATATATTATTAATCAAATTCTTACAGAAAGTAATAATTTAAGTTGTACTATGGTTACACACACACACACATAACTTTAGGGTAACAGTTTGCTATATTGTACATGTTATTTAGATCAAATGATTTTTCTTATGGTAGCTATTCTAAATAGAAATTTCTACATGTATACCTGTTGTATAAAATACATAACTCAAATTTTATGGAGTAAAATACTTTATTCACTAAAATATGCTATGAGAGTATGTATATTAAAATCGGGGCTTAATTGCTAGCAAAAGAAGTACCGGAGCCCTAATATTCTCGAGCTTATGCCCATATACAGCGGCGTACTGTAAGTCCGAGCTACCCCTTCAGTACGGGGTAGGTAGAACAGTTGTTGGTATTTTGGTGAACTGTGATATATATTTCTTAATTTGTCTATGAAAATTTTAAAGTTATTTATTCCTGCAACTAATTTTACTGTAAGATCCCAGCATAAGACCCCCAAACTTCTAAAATTAATTAAGCTAATTACAATTAGTATTTTTTTTGTTTATATTTAGGAATTGCGTTAGTATACAGTTATTTTTTAGTGTGTCCATATGTGTACAAATTTGTTAAATCAATATTTAAACAAGTAAAATAATAAAAATAAAAATTTTAATTAATTAACTAAATTAGTAATTATCCGTAATCAACATTTTGAGTGTTTATATCCTTTATTATTTATTGACGCTTACAAACTCAAAAGCACCTGGCAAGCTTTTACTGGCAAGCCCATCTTAATCACCTTGCGCATTCAGAGTTACGAAAACTAAAGATCTTTTGAACTTTCGCGATTATAAACGACTCGAAAAATCTGAATAAATTGCTATTAGTTGAATCGTAGTGACGTCAGAAGCAGCAGTTATGGTTTTGGTTAAAAGAAAGCTACGGGTTGTGCACCAAGATACGTCAAGATAGATCGGCTTCTGCTAAGCTGACTGAAATCGGTTTCAGGATGCTAGAATTGGTTTGAGGCGAAACGAATCATGTGTGGTGTGCCTTTTAAAATCGATGTGTGTAAAAAGCGTAAAAATGACAAATTAATATGTAATGGTGGGCTCCAGAGCCCAATATTCATGAGCTCCGGTTGGTTTTTCCTAATATGAAAAATTCACTCAAAAAAAAAAAAAAAAAAAAAAAAAAAGAAGTAGCTGAGCTCCGGCCCAAATTAAGCCCTGATTAAAATCATTGTGAAAGTAAAATGTGCTAGATATTATTTGAGACTGTTCTAGCGGGGTACCCCCCCCCCCCCCCCGCCAATTAATTGTAAAATTTCTTATTATGTAGATTAGTTCTTTGGAACTATACAAAAAATATGTTTATTGATTGAAAATTACTTTTGATACTAATAAATGCTTTTGATTTGCTGAACCAGTTCCTGAAGCTGTGATGGAGCTGGTTAGTAGAATCCTCCAGGAGGTTCTAAAGCTCTTAGTCGAGCTGCTCCTGTGAATAGTAAACTTTACCTCCTCCTTATATTTACGTATTATATAACGATACCATAATTACGTGGCAAGTAATAATGAAGATATTTATTATTGTACTAGCTGAAGTACCCGTTATTCGCACGGGAATGAATGGACTTTTTACATTACGATTTGTGGTGATTACTATTTATTGTAATAAAGAGATATAGCAAAATGGATATCGCGTTATATTGTGTTCAATAATCATGCATACCGAATTTCAAGGCAATCGTTTGTACGGTGCAGAAGGCGATGCGGCGTAGCGCAATCTAGTGGCGAATTTTAGCAAAACGGATACGGCGAAAATATTCTTCACATTCAGATATCGATGTATACGAATTTTCATGACGATCGGCTGGATAGTCCTGAAGTTTATGTGTTGACGTGACATCTAGTGGCAAGTTATAGGAAAATGGATAGCGATTAACTCTCCCCCGTGTTCGAATATCTATGTATACCTATTTTCATAGCGATCAGTTGCAGAGTCAAGAAGTGATTCACTGCAGCGCCATCTAGTGGTTAGTTAAAGTAATGATTTGCTGCAGTGCCGTCACGTGGCGAGTTATAGCAAAATGGATAACGCCAAAATATTCTCATTGTTCAAATAGCTATGTATACTGATTTTTATACCGACAGTTTGAATGGTCAAGAATTTGGCCTGCTGCAGTGTCATCTAGTGGCGAGTTAAAATAATAATGCATTGCAGTGCCATCTAGTGGTAAGTAACATCAAAAGGAACACAGTTAGAATATATTCTTTGTGCACAAATGTATAAGTATAAAAAAATTATGACGACCGGTCGAACGATATAGAAGTTGATGCGTTGCAGCGCCATTTAGCGGCAAGTTACAGCAAAATGAATAGTGAAAAATATTCTCCTTGTTCTAATATCCGCGTGTACCAAATTTCATCGAAATGGGTCGGACGATAATCGCATAGCAAACGGCTAAAGGCAATAGAATTCGACGTTCTGCTGCGCCACCTACAGGCAAGTTAGAGGAAAACGGATAGCATAAAAACCTTCTCCATGATAAAAGACTTGGGTGAACCAAATTTCATGGTGGTCGGTCAAACGGTGCTGGAGTTTTTCAACCTCATACACACATACCAACATTCATTTTTATCTATAACCAGTGTTATTATATATACCAGTCTCAAATAATATCCAGTTTCAAATCTAAACCTCGCCAAAGTGCCAACATACACCATTTTGCAAGATTTTTTTCGGGGAATCATTCGAAGCAATGACTTAAGAGCAATCAAAATGGGAAATGTCTGTCACTTATATGATTCTATCGTCAAAAAGTAAAGCATGGATTTATTTGAAAAGTTGCAGCATTTTTTAAATTATCAACAACGTGTAACGTTTTTTATTCATCGTTAACTCCGATGTACTAAATTTCTGAAATTTGGCGGAATTCCCCTAACTTAAATTAATTTGGCGAGAATTCTGAAGATAGATCGCTTGAAATCCCTTAATAACTGCATTATTTCTGAACGGATAATTAAAATTTAACGCTGTATTCTAATAAAACCTATATACTTGTTTTTAAAAATGCTATTTCCTTAAGCTCTCAGTAAATTACGCCAATCCCAAAACTGTGCAAACCGCTAGAACTCACTTTCTCAAAATCGGCTCAGCCATTTTATTTTTCGCCAAACTAAAAAATTTTACATATTAGCCTCGGAAACATTCCATCTTATTGTTTTGCGTATAAAACATTTCATCCCGCCTCTGATTTCCCATGCATAAGATATCCGCTCCTATATTAACCTTTTCGCGCCGACTGTCACGTATACGTGCCAGTAAGAAACGCACTCAGTTCCCGGCCGACACGCTGGCGTGCCAGAGCGTTTCCTAGTTCACCCCCGGCCGTCACACAGTTGTGCCAGTGTCCTGGAACGTTTTAAAAACTATAACTTTTGGCACAAGATGGCATTGTATGTCCATGCGGTTACAGATACATGTAGATTTGACCTTCTACTCAGAATGGGAGTAGCATGACTCACATACACGTGGTTTTTGATAATATAAACGTAAGTTGAAAGGAATGTTTCTGAATGGTATACTTTATGACGGCTCTATAATT
>JAWZYV010004914.1:0-25970 GCA_038373885.1 Cheiracanthium punctorium
AAATAAGCTCTAAATACAACTTTGTACAACTTCGCTAAAAAAATTCTTTTTGGTTAGGTTTTGTTATGGGTTTATGTATGGGCGGCATATACCCATAACAACACTGTCCCGGATGTGTTGTTATGGGGCACATATAACACCCTATTACCGATTCTATTAGTAGTAACGAGTAACGAATACTTAGTAACGAATAGCGAACATCTAAGTAACAAATACATACGGATACTCATTTTGTCGTTACTTTTACAGCACTAGCGCGTAACATCGTGATGACTATTCATCACGCTTGCACCATTGTTACGCTGTGATATTAACTTCTCAGGTTTTTCTACCACCATTTCCAAAATTGCCTGGATACATTCAGCTATAGATGTTGCATCATGTCTAAGTGGATTCGCGAATTCCCAGAATCTTTCAATCGGTTGTCCGTTACTTAAAATGTATCGCAAAACGATAACCAAATGGGAAATAGATGACACATCAGTAGTTCATCTGCTATTACTGAAACAAAACTTGATTTGGAGATCTCATTTTTTATGTGGTTCTGACAAACAGTCAGCATGCAGTCTGATAAGTCATTTTTGATTTCTTCCGATGTTCCTTTAAATACAGTAGCAATAGAGAGATGGTCTTTAAGAGACGAATCAAGTTCTGCTGAGAAATTCATAAGACCTCTAAAAGCTCCTTCCTCTAAAGCTAAAAAGGATTTACTGAATCCTTGTGTTTATCGTGGCCTCGAAGTGCAAGTTCAAATCCCCCTCAAAACAGAATGCAATCAATAATTTTCTAAGAACATAACGATTTTTGGCAACCTTCTCAACACTTCAACGAAAGACACTGTCAAGTTATTGGCGAATGTCCACCTTGCCTAGCAAATTGAATTCTAACATGGAGTTTAAATGAGATTGTGAGCACTCGAGCTTTTTTATTTTCTGAGTAGGAGTGATAAATCAGCAGCACCGTAACTCACCCAACCAGAATCACCATTCACTTTTGCAAAGTGGAGACGAGGAAAAGAAAAAGCAGTTTATTAGTTGATTCGCAGCCACGAATTCATGAATATTTCTCATATAAATCTGGTTTGAATTCCCTTTTGAAATCTCTGGTCTTACATTAAGTCACCTGTATAAGTTTTATCAAGGGTGTTGGCTTCAGTAATATTATTCCAACTTCTCTTTCTAAAGGTCCGAGAATGAGTTACTCTTTTTCTGTCTCTTGCAGCCCACTTGACCGTGTTATTTTTTCATGGAAAAGAGAGCTCGAGACGTGATGAAGGAGTTTCTCAGACTGAGACCATGGGATGAATGCACCCAGGTTTTCAAAAGCTATACGCCTCTGGGTAGCACGTTCATTTTCCTTTATAACGTTTGTGACTGTGCAATGTTATTTTTATATGCAAGCAGTGGTATGGTCAGTGGGAAATGTAATAAAAGAGGATTAGGAATGACCAGGGGCGGCCCTAGGGCCGGACGAACCGGACCCCTGTCCGGGACGGCAAATTTTAGGGGCGGCATTTTGGCTCGAATTTGAAAAATACATTTCGTATTAGTAAAAGAATTGTTAAAAATTTTCCGAAGAATATCATTCTATATAACTTTACTAGTTGATGTATCCATTCGTCATTGATGGGTCTTTACTAATCGCGCGAAATTTCGTTTGCATTGTAGTAGTACAAAAAATGGAATTAACATACTGGCAGAAATTTAGAAAGCAAAGTTATAACTCTTGTGTATTGTTCAAAGATTACAGGTTAGAGAGTAAATTACTGAGACAAACTGTCAATAGAGAAAATATTTTACATTCAAAATTAACGTTTTCTTTTAGTGGATGAGCTTCCTACATCAAGAAGTCATTTAAAGTTGCAAAAGAAGATGCTAGTAATGAATATTAAACTGAAAAGAGAATATCTGGAAATTTCTTTGTGATAGCAAGTAGCCGATATTTAACACTGCAACGTCCGATTGAATTATATTTTGATGATTTTACTTGATGCGCGAAAAACTTTATCAAAGTTTACGTCATACCTCAAAAATAATTCAAATTTGTAGAAAATTAAAAACCTGAAATTTTAATTTACTAACCGCCTACTATTTAACAAAATATTTCATTCCCTTTTGTCTGACCACTATAGTTGTTTTCACGAAGTGGTCACACAAAATTTTCTCAATATAATATACTATATATATATATATATATATATATATATATATATATATATATATCAATGTTATTTAACTCAATCTCATCGATAGTACCTGAATTTTGTTCTATTAACTTTAGAAATTTTAATATTATGCCTGTAAAATTTTTGCAAAATTTTCTAAAAAAAAAAAAAATTTATAATAATTAAAAAAAAAAAAAAGAAATCGATGTAATTTGCTGAGTCGTAATTTGTAAGTCGAACAGCCACCTATTGTATTACCTCCAGACGTCTTAAAGTGATGCCCGCCCCCTAAAAAAGAAAAGAAAAATACAATGCAACTTTTGCAAACCCTTTCAATTTATTCAAATCTTTTAAAAATTTTGATGATGCTTTGTTACCCATCATATGGCCTAATTTCATTCTGTTCTCTTAATCCGTTTTTGATGGATGCCAGAGCAAACTTTTAAAGCGATTTTTGCAAAATCTCAAAGTCTATGAACAACTTTGAACATTGAAACAATAGATACCAAAATTAAAACAATTTTGGTATCTATTGTTTCAATTAACTTACCATTCAATATAATTCTAAATTTCATTCTATCCCATTGAGCCATTTTTTAACAATGGGCGAACATACATTTGCACACAGTTTTCAGACAACAATTTTAAATCTCAAAACTTTTAAACGAATTAGAAATATTTTAGCAACTGCAGTTTAAATTAAACAACAATTTACCACCTTCTCTAGAACTCTTAAGAAACTGTAAAGATTTTTGAAAGGATCTTCGATTGGATGCGATTTTAAATGAAATGTTCTGTTATGCAAGAGAACTGACCGACGAGATAGTATTCTGGCTAACACTGAGTTTAAGCAGCCACGTAACACATTAATTTTGATTGCGAATCACGAGATGTTCTGGTGAAAGATTCTAAATTACAATTTAAGATAGTTTTATTTTTTTACCGTAAACAAAGCGATTAATATCTTAGAGTGCAGATTTAATTAATAAGTACCCAATGTAATTATTTTAAATTTTTTCACGGCATAAATGAGTTAAAAGACACTCCTAAAAAGTGCTAATTAAACATTGTAACACAGTGTAACAGTGTTAACACTGTTTATAGTGTAAACAATTTGAGTTAATACTGATCGATGGGGGAATCGGGGAATATAAACGCGCTTGATCTAGTAAATGAAATAGTGTCAGTTACGGCCTTATTAGGCAAAAAGGAAAGCCCAATTGAAATTTTAAAGCTAATTTCAACTATAGATTTTACACCACATCTTGTTATTGCTTCGAGAATTTCGCTTTCTTTGCCGATAATTGTGGCAAGTACAGAGAAGAGTTTCTCAAAATTAAAGTTAACTCAGAATTTCTTATATTCAACAACTGTTCCAGATAGGTTAAATAATTTAACTATGGAACATTGGCTATCGAGAAGAATAGAACAGATTTAACATTGGCTATCGAACATGAATTAGTTGAAAAATTGATTTAAGAGAAAAAGTCAGGAATTTTGCGGAATTAAAAGTCAGAAAAAAAACCTCTTTATTTTTCTTTCTTCTTTTGGTTTTTAGCTTAATGTGTGGTTTTTAATTAATTTGGTTTTTCTTATGCTGTGTTATGTTTAAAGAGCTATATCAGTTTTATAGGCATGAAAACAGTATCTGTGAACAATTTATTTCTTTTAACTGTAATTTTACTGTGGGGGGCGGCATTTTAGATTTTTGTCCGGGGCGGCAAAACTGTTAGGGCCGGCCCTGGGAATGACTCTGCGTCCCCAAGGTCCTAGAATGAGTTACTCTTTTTCAGTCTCTTGCAGCCCATTTCACCATGACATTTTTTCATGGAAAAGAGAGCTCGAGACGTGATAAAGGAGTTTCTCAGACTGAGACCATGGGATGAATGCACCCAGGTTTTCAAAAGCTATACGCCTCTGGGTAGCACGTTCATTTTCCTTTATAACGTTTGTTACTGTGCAATGTTATTTTTATATGCAAGCAGTGGTATGGTGAGTGGGAAATGTAATAAAAGAGTATTAGGAATTGCTCCGCGTCCCCAAGGTCCTCGAATGAGTTACTCTTTTTCAGTCTCTTTCAGCCCACTTGGCCGTGACATTTTTTCATGGAAAAGAGAGCTCGAGACGTGATGAAGGAGTTTCTCTGACTGAGACCATAGGATGAATGCAACCAGGTTTTTAAAAGCTATAATTCCTCTGGGTAGCACGTTTATTTTTCTTTATAACGTATGTGACTGTGCAATGTTGTTTTTATATGCAGGCAATGGGTGGTCCGTTTCTGCATCCCTGTTGACATCTTCTATTATTTCAATGAATGCATCATAGATTTCGCAAAGTTTAAATCGTAATGGATTTAACGCATCCATTCTGCTTGGCCATCTTGTAGCACTCAATGACTTTAGAGTTATTTGGAAAACATTGTTTTTAAGCACTTCCCAACGTTTCGTAGAACTAGAGAAAAAAGTGTAAAGTTCTTGTACTACAGGGAAAAATGTTGCTGTTTCTGTAGAAGAAGACGCTGCATCATTCTCAACAAGGTTTAAAGAATGGCATGCACAGGGCACATGAAACGCCCTTTGATATTTTTCAGTTATTCTGTTTTGAACACCCTTTCTTACTCCTTTCATATTAGAACCATTATCGTATCCTTGTCCTCTAAGCCACTTTAACTCGAAACCTAATTTCTCCAAATGTGTCAGAATAACCTCTGTCAAACCCTCTGCGGTGGAATCACCAACTTCTAAAAAACCAATGAAAAATTCTTCAATTTCATATTTATTTTTTTGGAGTCAAAAGCAGCGACTCTTATTGTAAATGATAGTTCTTCAATATGGCTTACGTGTGGAGTCCAATAGCGGTTATCGAAAAATATTTAGCTGTTTTCGTAATTCCGACAACCTTGTTTAAAACTGCAGATCCCATTAAATTTATCAACTCATCTTGAATGTTATTACTTAAGTAGTTCACAGACCATTTATTAGATTCTCTTTGAACTCTTTTAATATGTTCATCCATAACTGAATGAAACTCGGAAAGCAATTCTACCAACTTTAAGAAGTTTCCTTTATTAGACTGAAACAAATGTTCAGTTGTTCCACGAAAAGCTAAGCATTGTGAGGATAGTAGTCTAATTATTGATACAATTCTTTTTAAAACACCTCTCCAATGTGGAATTTCAAGGTCCTTAATTCTTTGGTACTCAGTGTCGATAGATTTTTTCTGCTTTAATCGAATGTCTAGTTCCTGCTATGCTCTAAATGAATTTCTATGGTTTGCAGACTTTTCGTGCATTGTGAGGGCTCGTGTAATATTTCCCCAGTCAGAGAAGCCTTTTTTAGGCCACTCAGTACTAGCAGACGAATTATCAAATAATAAACAACAAAAGCAAAAAAACGGAATAGATTAACCAACTTCTTTCCAAACTTTTGAATAATGCGAGGGAGACAATTTACGCCTTCCTTTGTTAACAGGAAATTCGAATTTTTTAATTTGATGCGCACTCCTTTCAAGTACTATTTGACGAATTTCAGATGACATGCATAAAACATTCCATAATGCAGAGTCAGAAGATATTTCACGTAATATCTTCTGGCTGCCAGTGCTACCGAACTCTTGATTCACTTCTGAAGATGTTATATTTTGATTCTCTTCAACAACTTCTTCTATCTCAACCGGTACTGCAATAATGAGTTATGTCTCGTATAACTAATTGTTTCACCCAATATGAGTACGTTATATGATATAGACTAAAGACTAAATAAAATAATTTGTTCCTTAATAAACCGTTTTACTTCTGCTGTAAATTGGATTTTAGTACATAAGAATGAAGTACAGGAACTTCCTATACAGTCTTTGCCTTTCTGCATTTCTTTTCTGCAAAAGTTTTAATAATTTTACTAAAATCAATCCCCTCTAATATTTCGCTCTCAGTACTCAAAATACTTAAATAATTCAACCTTTTATCGGTCATAGTACTCCTTCTGTCGTCTTTTATTAATTTTAACTTTGAGAAATTTCGTTCCCCACTTGTATTAGTCACCATCATAGTAAAAAAAAAAAAAAAATCCGCATGGCGATTTCAATATCAAAGGTGGAAAGGTGGAAAGAAGTCGTGTACTAGTATGCAAATGATAATACAAAAGTGAAATGCTGAAAGTTGTCCTCTTCGAATCATAACTACTGGCCTCCTCTTCAGAATCATGAACAATGTACCCTATTCCTTTCTGCTCCTTCTGCTGATTTTCAGATAGTTCATATCGATACATTTCTCGCAGAGTTGTTACTTCTTCCATTATGTAATGTTTGAGATGCATGCTATCCAATATAAGGTCTTCCTTGTCCTTGTTGATGTCGCTTTTATAATAAGCAGCCAAATTTTCGCAATGCTGTGTTATGTCTTCCTCTTCCAACTCGTGAATCCTCTCGAAAAACCCAAATTTTTCGAAAATTATTTCATAAGCTTACTTAAGACGTTTTCTTAAGTTTGACGACAGACGTCAGACAAGATTTTATTTTATTTTATTTTATTTTTTTTCCAAATTATAATTTTGGAAAGAGCTTTTTCCGAGCTGAGGCCCTTGGCGAATGCCGGGTTCGCGTATGCGCTAACACGGCATTGTATGTATGTGTAAATTTATTACGCTTAAATGAGTATGAAAAGGGTCACATAAGGCAGACCTGCGGCAGACTTATTTTATGCAGCTCCTTGAGTGGGCACCCATACCTAAGGGCGAAAATGAGCCCCCCCCTCAAGCTCTCAGAAAACGTATATACTACCGAAATTATTTATGTATTGTTGCAACGTGGAAGTGATTTAACGTGGTTTTCGGGACAAGACCACCTATTCCCCTCCCCCTTACAAACGACTTGGCAGATCTCTACAAACATTCTAATGGGCGCCCATAGCCCCTTGAATTGCGCCTCCTCTGCTCGAAGCAGATACACTAGTTACCTTTTACAACTATTTCCAGAGTTAAATATTTAAAATGCTGCTCGCGAGTGTTGTAGCAGAATTATAAAAGTATAGGAGGGAAAACCTCAGATTTGAATATTTGCATTAACCCTTTAACGTGCGGTGTCCTCGCAGTGAGGACACCAAACTCTGACGTTTTGACTGCTGCCAGTCACGAAGAATAGATTTGATTTCTATAAAAATAGTTGAGGGTGACATAGCTCCACGACAATCCTTTACTTTTGAGCACGTCATTTCCCGTAAAAAAAATTGTCACGATTCTTTTTAACAGCACTGACATCTGCTGAAATATGGAAGAATGCGAGAACAAGTGGATAAATTGCCCAATGCTGAAAAAAGGGCAGCCGTTGCCATCGCTCGACTTAACGACCAGCACAGCCAGCTATCGTCAAAAAAGGGTCTCTAGATCTGTGGCACGCGATGAACGTTTCGATCGTCCGCCCTCTTGCTGGTCGTTAAGTCGAGCGATGGCAACGGCTGCCCTTTTTTCAGCATTGGGAAAGGGTTGCGGCTCAAAGGGTTAACATAATAGTGTAGGACACATTAGTCGTTGCCCTTAGCTTCTGTTGAGCTATTTTGAAAAACATAGAAGAGTAAAACTCGTTAAAATTCTTTGAACCACCTAGTTTTGCGCCCCTCTCCTGCCTATTTTCCTGGAAGGGACCAGCCTCGCCAACCCCTAGCTAGGGCCCTGCCAGGGCCGGATTTACAGATTTTTGCGCCCTAGGCCAAAGGTCATAATTGCGCCCCCCCCTCCCCTCGAAAAATTGATCAATTGTTCCAATTTAATATGCATAATAATTCGTTTTTTCTCATCAGCACTATATGCCACGTAAAAAAGTGTTTTACAAAGTTCAGTTTTTTTTTTTTTAAAGATTGTCAGATAATTTACATTATCTATTATCATTTCGATAGGAGACCCTGAATTTTACCATTTAAAGCCACGAAACAGTTCAGTTTTGAGAAACTTATGAAAAGTCATCGCGAAACAGAGCATTGTAAACTTCATGCGATTTTTCGACACGTTAGACGTCCTTGGACACGTTAACTTTCTGCAAAACTTCGGTATCAGTTTCTGTTCTCAGCATTTTTATGGGTAACCTATCAGAATCAGAATGCACTTTTTCTGGCGATCTTTTAGATGGAACTAAGAAACCAGAAATGCTCGTTTCATTAATTACGCGATGTTTCACCGATATATTTTGGATGAAAGAGTTGATAATGCGTTTTCAATTTTTTTTTAAATTATACACGCATTACACTCAAAGCAACAGACTTTTTCTCGAGCAGACATATTTACCGTTCTGTGCGTGTGTGTGGTATGGTTCTTTTTTCGGGAACGTTGGGATATCGGAAGAGCACAGACATTCAGACGCCTTTTCGATGATAACTTACTTTGAATAATTGTTCTTTCCGGTACCCCTCCTTTCCTCAATGTGATTGTTCTGCACCGGATCTCTTAGTTCTGCGACACATGTCGTCGACTTGGACATGGTCTGTGCTGGGGTGCTCTGCGGGCAATTCTGTGTCTGGATATCCACACGTGAGTTTTCTATATATAAGAAATTGTACTAGGGAAAAAAGGAATTTTTCGGAAGCCATAACGTGTTTTTCTTGGGCAATAATCACTTAAAGTAAGTCATTTTCGTTTCTCCCTTCCAGTCCTTTTCCTCATCCGAGATTGTTCTGCAGGGGAGTTCTTTGCTCTCCGCCCTAGGCCATGGCCTAGGTTGGCCTTATGGGAAATCCGGACCCTGGGCCCTGCGTCCCATTTTTTCTAAGTTTAGGCTTTCTGCCGCCTGCGCCTGCTTCCCATCTCCGTCTTTCAGACTGTTGCCTTATTCTTTCTCAGTTTCGATGTTTTGCCATCCTCTATTTTTCTTTAACTATAGCCCGGGGTGGACCACACCTCCCTAAGTCACTACTTACGTACATTACTTTTTACGTACACTACCCACCTTCGTACGTCATTGTCCAGCGTGATTTTAAAAAGAAAATTACAAGATTTCTAACAGGCGACTGTAAATAATGCCGCCAGTTAATGACGGCAGCCAGGCAGCCGCAATGTTACTGGTGAAAGAAAAAATTAATATAAGTTTTCATAGCCGAGGCAAAGAAAAATGATAGTATGTAATCCAAAAATGAAAATAGCTATTTTAAAGCTACTTGAATTAATGTCTGTCCGATATACAACCCTGTTTTAAAAAATCCTCTGTTAGTCTCCTTATAATGAATTCAACGATAACAATTTTGCCGCCCCTAGCAAAGAGCGAAGGCAGATGGAAAATGAACCCATGGAAAATGAACAGAAGAGACGCTCCCATGAACACATATTTAGACAAGATAAAATGGTCTTTTTGACAATGATGACATATTTCATGCAATTCTGAATTAGTATTCAAACTTTGCGCCTCGCAGAAATTTTTTTATAAATCTGCCCATATCAAAGGTACGACTTTTTTCTCTGTCCCCCAACTGACAGCAATAAATGATTGTTAATTTTCTAGAAAAAAAAAACTTTTTTTTTCAAATTTTACGTGTTATACAAGTAGATAATGGTTAATCTAGGCCAGCCGCCCCTTTGAAGTGCCGCCTGATGCAGCCGCCTCTCTGCATCATAGCACGGCACGGCCCTGGTTGTGCGTGCCTTGTGAGGTCTTGCAATGTCACGCAAGAGGACAACTCCTTTGCGTGAAGCGTTTTGGCCACAAAAAACACATTGTCCCGCGTACTTCAACGTTGGAGTAAGCTTCCAGTTTACGCGTCATTTCCTTCTCGTACCAAGCACCAACGGTTGTCACTATCCCAATGAAATTGCTACGGTTGGAAGCCGTGGAACTGAACAATCGTCTGCGCAAGCTTCGGTCTTGTTTACCAATGTTTCCACCCGTGGAGGACAAAGGTGGCAAGTTTCTGCGAAGGTGGTTAAAACCACTGGTAGAAACCGGTGGTTTTAACCACCGGTTTCTTCCAATTTCTGCCGCATTTGTGGGACAGAAATTGGAAGAAACTCAAAAAATGACATAAAAGTAATTACTAACATACAATAGATAACGATTACAATTAAACGTTAACCAAAGTACAATTTATTTATAATTTTATCACCATTCTAAATTAAATATAACATTTTTTTCTTTTTTTTTCTGAAGTACTCTTATAACAAAAGAAGTTGGAATGCGGTTTCTTAACCTAAACTGTTTCTGAATTTGTTATGCGCAAATGAGAAATTTGGGCAGATTCTCAAGTCCAGCAGAACTAGCAGGCATTGCCATCCAGGAACGAGCAAGATTTGTGAAATTTTCATCCATTGCACATTTTTTCAAACTGGACCACCCTGTAGTAGCTGGGGTAGTTGTCAGACATTGATTGGAAAAATACATTTCAGGAAATGGGGTCGATTTGCTTTGCAAAGCTATGATAGAAGGTCCGAAATGGGGGTTCATATTGGCAAGTAAAATTCTGGCATTTTCTTTTAGAGCACATGATAACTTCCATTCAATTACTTTGGATGCAGCCTATAAGTTAGGAAATGATAATCAGTAACTGCCTGTTTAAATCTGATATTATTTTTAGTCATTACTAAAACTATTAAAGATGTTTTTTAGTTTCGGCCAGTTTTATCCAGTTTTTACCGGTTATAATCAGTTTCTGCCGGCAAAAAGCCAGCCGTAGTGGAGCAACAAGTATAACTTACTTTTTGAATGCCCCTTGTACTTGGACACAACGGGGCTGAATCACTGCAAACATTAGCTGTCATCAGTTCAGTATATATGAGCACGCTTTTTCCTCATTACTGACTGAGAAGTATACATTCATTGTACCCTTGGGAGCCTATACTTTTTGCATTCAGAATTTAGTGAAAATGAAAATGCTGTTTCGTCACCACTGAACACTCTTCACACACTCCTATGGTTAAAAAAAAAAAAAAGCGTGTGCTCGTAAGTGTTCTTCCTTTTGCTGTCATACTTACAGAGCTAGGCTTACGACTGACTGGGGACTGACCGGTTGCTTTGTAAACTCAATTAATAAGAGGTACCCACCCCCATAATTCCTGTCCGCAGTTGCAAGTGGACTTCACGATAGCCCGAGAGTGGCTCTGTAATGTCCCTCTTCATACTTTTCTTTCTTCTTTCAACTGGACCTTACCTTTTTTTTTTGTTTAGAATAGATTGTTGGAGCCATTTTCCTAACCTGACATCGAACTGGATAAAGCCAGCCTAAAAATGGAAAACGTAAGCTAATCCAGTTTTAACTTCCATTAACCCTTTCAGGCGCAACCCTTTCCCAATGCTGAAAAAAGGGCAGCCGTTGCCATCGCTTCGACATAACGACCTGCAAGAGGGCGGACGATCGAATCGTCCTAAAAGGGTCTCTCGATCGGTGGCACGCGATGAACGTTTCGATCGTCCGCCCACTTGCGGGTCGTTCAGTCGAAGCGATGGCAACGGCTGCCCTTTTTTCAGCATGGGGCCATCTATCCAGCTGTTTTCGCATTCTTCCCTTTTTCAGCAGATGTCGGTGCTGTTGAAAAGAATCGTGACCCTTTTCTGATGGGAAAGGGCGTGCTCAAAAGTAAAGGATTCTCGTGGAGCTCTGTCGCCCGCCACTATTTTTATAGAAATCCAATCTATTCTTCGTGACTGGCATCCGTGAAAGCGTCAGTTTGGTGTTCCCAGAGCGGGAACACTGCGCGTTAAAGGGTTCATCAGAAAAGGCTAAACCGTCGATTTGGGTGGTACTATAATAAGTCTACTTAAAAAATGACAAGAGAATAGACAGTCTGCGTTACACGAATCGAGTACAAATACACCTGAAAACTGTATTACACAAAGCGAGAACAAGCGAGAGTTATTGGTCTAATTGACAGACATGCAGAATATTGCTTTAGTACTCAATGTATCCTTATTAACATTTCTCATGATGCCTGCCTACTTAGGTCAAAAATGACACTATCTGAATATTGAAGCTCTCAATAATGGGCTCTTAACATTGGAATTGTGGACTATGACATAACCCATTATTGACAACCCCTGTCAAAAATTGGATCCTTTCGTTATTTTAAAAAAGGGAGGAGCATAATTGTGTAAAAAAAAAGAAAAAACAATCTTAATAACGTCATTGAGCATATTGTTACGAATTTTCGGGGCAACCCGCTGCTCTAGGGTATAAAATAGTTTAAAATTCATGTTCTACGCGTCCAATAGTTAAATTTTGTCTTTTGCTACCTCAAAATCGGTTAACCCTTTGAGGCTCAACCCTTTCCCAATGCGGAATAAAGGGCAGCTGCGTCAAAAAAGGGTCTCTATATCTGCGGCACGCGATGAACGTTTCGATCGTCCGCCCTCTTGCTGGCCGTTAAGTCGAGCGATGGCAACGGCTGCCCTTTTTGCAGCATGGGGCCATCTATCCAGCTGTTCCCGCATTCTTCCATGTTTCAGCAGATATCAGTGCTGTTTAAAAATAATCATGACATAATTCTTTTACGGGAAAGGACGTGCTAAAAAGTAAAGGATTCTCGTGGAGCTCTGTCACCCGCCACTATTTTTATAGAAATCCAATTTATTCTATGTGACTGGCAACAGTCAAAACGTCCGAGTTGGGTGTTCCCAGTGCGGAACACTGCGCGTTAAAGGGTTAACTAGAGATAGGGAGTTTTGGTTTCCCCATTGGTTTGCATAGCGTTTTCTAGAAATCTCGAGAAATAGGGGTGGTAGGCCTTCGCTAACCACACTTTTGGGAACTTATTTTTTGTGCCAAATTTGGCGATATTTCGCCAAATTTATAGCAAAATAAGTCGCCGGGCGACTTATTTTGTTATGAACAGAAATAAGTCGCCCGCTTGTCGACATTTCGGACATTGGGCGCAATTTTCCCTATGGGGCTTGTAAAGCTAGTTTTCCTGCATTAACATTACGTAATAGCCTATTGATTCAGCTGTATTCCTATGACGTAATCCATATTCGCGCTTTAAAGGGAACCTTCGGGAAATTTCTAATAGCTTTTGCCTCACCTATAAACAGAAGCGGTCGGCACCGGTGGAGCCAGTCCTGGCTTCTGCGTGGAGAGAGCAGATGTCCGTGAAAGCTTAAGGCTTTGTATTGACCCTATGGAAGCGATGTTTTCGCTTGTTTTAAAGGCCTTGTTTTAAAGTGCTGTGTCAAATTCTTCATTGCTGATTCTTGAGGGACTCTTTGCGATTACCCTCGTAAGTTTCCACCGAATTTTTGCCTGTGGAATTGTTTTGTTTTGTGTGAGAAATGTAGCATTTGTGAACGCTTTTGTACTAAGCGGGCTGTTATCGGCACGTTACTGGCTGATTGTGCCCGTGAATTTTGTACAGCTGATTGTTTGACGAAGTTATAGAAGCAGTAAAGTTCGTGTTTGATCTTGACAACTTTCTACACCTACTGGACTTTAGAACGACGAACCCAGGAATTAGCAGAGTTTTCTGCAACTATATTTATGTGAAATTCACATTTAATGACAGGTGTGTCGATCATTGAGTAAATTGATTGTTTTGAAGAACTAATTATTCACACCCATAGAAATAGTTGTTTAACTGAAAATCTACATTTGGGAACTGTATTCTCATTAACCCCTTGACCGGTTGCCCCGAATATATCCGTCATCTGAGACCCTACGATTTTCGGTTCTGACGATCTATTTCGTCAAGAACCAACTGTACGTTTTTCGGCAGCCCCGAGTCTAAATCGCAGGCGCATTGAATTCTGTCTCGTTCCTTCCCCCGTTTGTTTGGTCAAGTAAAACGAATGTTATTTATTACGTTCCATTCATAGCTATCCTGGGCTAGAAGAGGGAGATTCCGACCGCAACACCTACGGGAGGACGGGCGGAAGGAGGGACAGATTTCCTACTGGTGGGCGTTTTCCGTTTTGCAGATCTCCCTTCGGGTCGCGTATAGACAGCTGTCACGGTGTATGGATCATTTATCACTAAAGGACTAGAAAAGCGATCTTCGCCGCAAAAAGTGCATGGGATTAGAGGGACGAAGAAAGAAATATACATGTATTTTAGACATTTGCGGTTTTATACTTTTTGGATCAAATTTATAGTAGTAGCATGATTATTATTTTTTTTTCTATAGTGATACACTGTGACACATTTCAGATCTTGAGATAAGACTCAATTTCTTTCATAGATTTTTGAGGAAAGGTAAAAATTTGACTTTTTTTTTTTTTTTTTTTAAATGGAGCATTTCCCTATGCTCAGGAAAAATCAAATTTAAAATGCATGTATACTTATAGTTAAATATACTTAAAATTGCAAATGAAGTGAAATATATTTTTTACAGAATGAAGGATTTCTTTTAAAAATAAGTACATATCTAGTATTTTTTTTGTTTGTTTGGTTTCAAATTGTAATTTAAAAGATCATGATTACATATGTATATTAATACATACGATTGTAAACATTTTAAACGTTTTTCTCGTCCAGGTTTAATATGAATCCATTTACATTAACACCAGTTACAACTTGGAAAGTTTCATTAAAATAAGACACATACAGAGAAATTTGGTTGTTATAGACAGTTTATGAAAAATTATTTTTGAGTAAGCACGGTTTAAAGTTACCTTACTGTTTTTAGCATAAGTTTCAGTAACCTAAGTTTAATTTGTACTTTTTATCTTTTTTTAAAATAAGAACTCATTTATTTATAACTTAGTTTGGCAGGATTGTATTTGTAAGGCGCGCTAACTTGAGCAGATTAATTTATCTTACAAATCTGCCTTTTTTTAACACAAGCCATAATTTTTAAAATTTTAATTTTGAAATATTCCACTTTCTTGTTTACGACGCTTTTTAATTTTAAAATTTTCATTAAATAAATTGCACATACTATATGATTGTAAAACTTATTTTATTTCATTACTAGCTGAAGTACCCGTCCTTGACGGCAAATTTCCAAAATTTCCAAATGCAAATTTCCAAAAAGTAAGAACTTTCGTCAGCATTGTAGGAGTACACAGAATGGATGTAGTATGTTGCCAAAGTAAAGAAAGCGAAGTTATAATTTTTATGTATGTACATTCATAATCACTTTTAAATATTTTACTGTAAAAAATAATGTAAAATTGTTTTCAAATGCAGGATCATTTTGCCCGTGGGTGCGCGTAAATTGATCTTTACATTCCTTTCCAAAATTCTGCCCCCCCCCTTATTCGGTTGGAGTTTAAAATATTATTAAAGAATGTTTGTCATGCAAAATATTATTACAAAAAAGAAAACAAGCGTTTATTTAACATTCATGAGATTTAATAAAATCTCACTCAAAAAAAATCAGCTAATAGCAAGCATAAATCGACGAAATTTGACAACGCATTTTAGAAAACTACAGTTTAGAATAGAGAGGGGGGGGCATTTTAGGTTGTAATTTAAACAATTGCACAAATTGGTGTCAATAAGCACAGAAGTAATTGAGATTTTCAATTGAATAAAAACTGAAAAGCCCCACTCTTTTCAACCTTAATCTTTCTATGACTCAACATCTTTGCCGCTTCGTGTGTTAGTTGTTTGACGAACGACTACGACTCTTTTGTACATAGCACGTTTACACCATAGATCTTCTGTTCTATGGTTTGCACTAAAATGATACTTTTTTTTATGAATACATGGGATGCACTTAATAGAGTATAGTGGATTTTTCTGTTTGGCTTGTCTACTTAAAACTAGTTGAAAGAATATTCACAAAAGCAGCGGTAGAGTTGAAAGGAGTAACTTATCTGATTCTTTCGATTTATTCTGATCGTTCGGCGTTCTTGAAATAAATATTTTTCAGGCATTGCTATATTACAAAACAGCTTTAAGCACATGCACATGAAGACTTTTCTTTCAAATCTACGACTTCACTGTTTTGCAGTTTTTAATTTCTAGCTATTTCACTCGCGGAACTTAAATCTCTGAAGAATGTCGTTGGCAGGTATGATCCTCACCGTACAATAAATTGCTAACAAAGTGTGTTCTACATAAATTTATTAGTAAAAACAACATTTTGAAGAAAAAATATCATTTTAATTTTATAATTCTCTAATCGGCTATAAATTACGTCGATAATGAATCAGTTTATAGAAACTACGACATAAATTTTTCAATGATTAATATTTTAAAGACCTGCCATCTGATAAAAGACCTTGCATCACAATTTTTCATAGGACCACTCAAAATGTAGCAAAGAAATGTAATAAGAATGTCCTAGGAAAAGGGAGCAGAAACGTTTTTCCATCTACATGGTAGATTTTAGATTGTGTGTGATTAGGGCAAACCTGCGCGAAGGGTATCTGCCTAAGATGGAGGATGCCTTGGTAGGAGGACTTTCTAAGGCGTTCTAACGCGTATTCACATTACATTTGGAGAAAACCTACCTAAACTCCAGACCGTTTGATTGACGACCGCGCGATGGGACCCGAACCCAGGACCTTCACACTTCGGTCGTCTACCATTTCAGTGATATAACCACTGTGCCATGGTGAGGCTCATATATGGTACTGTGGGAAATTTATAATTTATTTTTTTTAATTATGTATATTTTTTAATGCCATCAATTTTTCAAATTTTGGTACAGAAAAAATAAATGTCCGTTTCTATTTCTGTGATTTTATCACTGCCCTACTGGCAATCCTAAGAAAAATTACCTTTTAAGTTTAAAAATTTGTAAATTTTGATATCAATTTAAAATACGAGAGAGAGAGACTAATTTTATGAAAAATAATAGTAATAATAATAATTGTTATGTTTCATAGCGATAGCATTAACATCTTTACTCGTGTAATAATCGCATTTTTTTGCCAGTTTTTCATGGTGAAAGTCTAGGTGCGACTATTATGAGGGGAAAACCTAGTACATAATATTGGAACTCTAAAGCTATTTTTTCTGCTTCAAAATGGGGGTGTGACAATTATGTGAGGGCGACTACGGTATAGCCACACATTTTTTAGCTAAACAGCACAGTGTCGTCAGGCCATTATTCAGAGCAAACTTAACGTTGGTGCTTGTCAAAAGTAGCGATTTTTGTTGATCGCGCCGAAACTAATACAGCTGATTTTCAGTCGGAACATATAAAGGGAAATAACTTTCTTAGTGGAGCAAAGTGAAGATCTCACTATAAATATAATGAGCAGATGTTCTTTATTTTCGAGGACGCCTTGAATACTGAAAGCAAATATTTAAATACCAAGAACACTATGAACAGTAATTGTTCCTTCAATGAAAACAAAACTGTTTCGTCTATAAAAAAAAAAAAAACTTTAAAATAGAATACTGTATTGCACTAGCTTCTGCTTTTATTTGATTTTTAAAAATTAACTAGCTGCCTCAAAATAGAAATTTTGGTCACGTTACTATAAAGAAATGCTATGATATAAACATTAGGGTGATAAATACAAAAATATTCTGCAGCATTTTATGTGAAAAATATGTAGTGAAATTTACGATCGAAAATTAAAAAATATGATTGAAATATTTATTATCCTACATAAATATTATCATCGAGCTACGCCATTTCACTTTGCATCTTACCTAAATAATCTTTTTTTTTTCTTTTCCTCCTTCTCAGCTGGCTCTGCGAACTCAAACGCACGTAATCGCCATTAATCATACCAGCAAGGTTGAAAGTCTTGAAAGCTATTTGCTGAACAAGCTGTCACTCAAACTACGCAAAGAGGCTTTACCGCCAATTAACCCAGTCCGCAACTCGAGGGTGGGGATTACGAATCACATGACCTGGTGGTCGAAGCAAAGCATGGCGATTTCCTATCTAGTTCCCCTTAAAAGATCTATGATTTGAATAGGGGGGATGATATTAGCGGAGCAGGGAAACCAACATTTGTATGGCTGAGTACCAAGCCGTTTTCTGTTAGTTTTCCCAGTGGAAGCTTCGGCGAAAAAGGGAAGAAAAGTTTTTCTTTTCAAGGCGGTGAAGAGGTTAGGTAGCGACAAAATAGACCTAAAAATATGTCAGCAATGAAACCTGAATTTGCATAGTTATTACAGGCGAAATCGAGACTTATCGCTTAAGCAAAACCTTTAGTTTAATGAGCTTTGGCTAGGTTTGTCTTTCTGAGTGGCCCCAAACGCTTATTTTTGAAGTAAAACTTCTTTAGTGGCGACTAGGGAGTAACTCAGATTATCTTTTTCTGACGCTCAGTAAAGGAAGTGGCATGCGCGCCCCGAAAAAGAAGAACCATTGAAAAATCTACCTTTTTGACCTGCTTTCGCCGTTCCCCGAATTCATCGTGTAAAAATACGCGGAACCTGTTAGAGAAAAACAGTCAAGAGCCGTATCTTAGAGACATCAATCTTATTTATATATCAATAAGAGTTTTGAAGGTACATCCAACATAATATTTTACATGTAATCCCAACCTCACAGTAAGTTCTCGATAATCCTTATTTTTAGATGAATAATATACAATACACGGTTTTGGAAAATCACAAAGAAATGGAACCTGCCTGCAATCGAACCGGAACAGTCAGGGACTGATTTACGGCGGGGCATTCAGGGCACGTGCCCTGGGCCCCCGATTTTTAGGAGCCCCCAAAACTTCCTTTTATGTAATCATAATAGCTACTAAAATTATCTCTCAAGAGAAAAACTTCTGATTATTTCATTTCATCACAAATATTCAAAATTTTTAATTTAATGTAACTTGTAACGCTAAAAATTATGCATTCGATTCGACATTCGATATTCGCAAATTCGAAAAAAAAAAGAGAAAGCTAATTTCGTAAAAATGAAATTAATCGGATTAATAGTTTTTGAGTTATTTTATATTTTGTACAATTTTCAGCCACTTTTTCCTTATCGGAGGCTTAGCGTGAATGAGGGGGGAAAACGCCCATTTCTCTCGGGTTTTTCATTCTCAAGGTCAGCGCGTTGCCATAGCAACTAGGTGTAAGCGACAGGCACGAAACAAAATGAACAGCGCGTGGAATACCACCCGCGCCCAAGAATAACTAATAAGTACGCATGCGCGACTTGAGCGGAGAATAGATCTTTTGAGTCCCTGTACGGTTTGCTTTACTGATAGGAGGCTTTCCGCCAGAGACAGGCGGCGATAGTTACGCTTCGGTCTAGCTCGAACCATGCGGGTGTAGGGGTGGGGGACACTGGCGGAGTTTCTGATATCGGGCAGGATGTAACTTTTATAATGGATGGTGAACCTGAGGGTATATATATTTGTGTATTTAAAATGCAGTTATTTTCTTTAGTTCTCTTTGCAAAAAACAAAATAAAACATATCTTTGAGTTAAATTTCATGTAATGATTGACTTTAGTGAGCTGTAAAGTTATTGTAGCTGCTAATATTTGCTACTCTCCTCATTATTACATAATTAACAACAGAAATTAAAAAAAAACACTAAAGTGTAACATCTGTACGCTGGCAAGTCCCCTGTTCCTTTCTTTTTTTTCGTTGCAGTAGGAAGTCCCAGGTCCTTTTTTTTATCATTGTAGCGGGAAGATTCACATCCCTTCCCTTTACAATCTCATACCGACGACTGGAGTCTATTTGTTTTTAGTAGTTGCGTAGGTATTAGCAATAAATGACTGAATACAGACACCTAGAAGGGGAGAAGCCTAGCCATGCCCAAATTCCGGTAACCTCTGTACGCTATCAGGTACCGTGTTCATTTTTTTGTTGCTGTTGCAGCGGAAAGTTCCATGTCCTTTTTTATAATTGCAGCTGGAGGATTCACATTCCAGCCTGGCCACGTCCCATTCCCGGTAACCTCTGTACGCTATCAGGTGCCGTGTTCAATTTTTTTTAGTTGCAGCGGGAAGTCCAATGTTCTTTTTTTATCATTGCAGCGGTAGGATTCACATTCCTTCCCTTTAGAATCTATATTTAAGGTCAATGCGCATTTCTCTTCCATTGCACGGGCAACGCCGGGCCACGCTGCTAGTAGCATATAAGTGAACTTTGCGTTCATTGAAAAAACCAAATACCTCTAAATTACGCTTTCAAGAATGACTGACCATAGAGCGTAATGTATTGGATTTTTTTTCTCTTTTGACTCCTGTAAAAGAACTATGTATACTACATACATCATTTTCAATAGGGTACATGGCACTGTACATAAAAAAAAAAACATACATAATTTTCGCACTCATCGGTGTATATTTATGGCAGTTAGAGCACGGACTTGTGGACAGAAGAATGGACAGAAAAATCGAAATAACAAGCACCTCTCAATCTTGTCGGAAAGATGAAAATATAAATAGGTATTCCTCTTATACAACATAACAGTTTCGCACGAACACGGAAAGCCAGAAATTCACTTTTTTAAGGTTTAGCAGTCTAAAACTAATATTCCACAGGCTAAACAATCAATGTTTGCAATTTTGTTGCATTTCAATCGGTTAATGCGTTAAAAATCCTTAAAAATTCTCCGACCCATGCAAACCCTCTCCTAGGCATATAGCCATTGCTTAGCTTTGTCTTCTTAATGGAACTCAAGACACTGAATCAGTTGATTTAGCGCGAGTCACGAATTTTCAAAATTCCCATTAAAATCGTCGTAGCTTAATATTATCACATTAGGTATATTTTTTATTTCCAGCCAAATAATGAAAATATCGCCAAGCTAGGGTTCATTTTTCAAAATAAATAAATAAATAAATAAAAATAAAAAAATCGCACCGTATTTGGAGATTTATCGCAAAAGTCGCCAATATTGACGATTTTTTGTCCGAACTTTTGACGGAGCACGCAATCGTCGTTAGATCATTAACTCATTCTTTATAGTAGAATATTATTTTGCTATAAATAGATGGCTGTCTCTAAACTGCCATTGAACGAACGTAATGCATCGGAATTATTTTGAGTGTTCCTGTAGCAGAACTATTAATGATACAGACACTATTTTCGATGGAGAGCTTTTTCTTGTCATCCTTAGTAACATGCATCCATTTCGTCTCATTTGAAATAGCCGAATATCTCTCAAAAACGCTTTAAAGAACGACGGCCTACAGAGCATAATGTATTGGAAAACTCTTGAGTTGCCCTGTAGAAGAACTATAAATGCTGCTTACACCCTTTTCAATAGGGTACACGGTACAGTACCTTGGAATAACATATATCCATTTCGTAGAAATCGATACATATTTACGGGAGCACGGACAGACGGACAGGCAGACAAACCGAAATCATAAACACTTTTCAACCTTGTTGGAAAGTGTTAAAAAGAGAAAAATCCCATTTAGTGTACTTGTAAGATTGTCAGGATTTTTTTTAACAGCACTGGCAACTGCTGAAAACTGGAAGAATTCGACGGAAATACATTGATACAGAAGAACAACTGGGTAGACTGCTCAATGCTGAAAAAAGGGCAGCCGTTACCCAGCGATTTAACTACCAGCAAGATGGCGGTCGATAAAATCGTTCATCGCGTGCCACAGATCTAGACACCCTTTTTTGACATGGACTGGCTGTGCGTCGACGCACTGCCAATCTGTCCCCAAAATCAGGCGTTTTACAGTTTATGCGTTTAATGCATTTTACAGTTGTGATGATTTTGGCATGACTAATCTTTCAATTTAGTAGTCTTTCGTTTTCAATATAGTATAGAAAGCCTAATTTTTATTTCTTAACTCAATTTTTCATTACAAAAAAAATAAAAATAAAAAAAATGAAGAAAATCTGAAACCCTTTCAAATTTTAAATACGCACCAAAGTGCTATATATTAAAAGGGTATCATAATTTATGCGTCGTCCCTATTTCCTTCCTTATTCCAAAAGGTTGGAAAGTGTATCATTATTCATGAGTGAGCAGTATTTTTCTTCCTTGTTTTATAAAACCCCTCTTTGGAATCGAAATCTATCTTAAAATTGCCTACTAAAACTATTTTACAATCTTCTACAAACCTACTAAAACTATTTTACAATCTTTTACAGCTACACTTCGCCGGTTTAAATATTGTTTTGAATGTGCATCCTAATCTATAGTGTGCCGTGTTTGTCTTTCTTGGGTTGATTTCTACTTTAACGCCCCGACTCTCGCCAAGGTGGCGATCATTAAACACATACAGTAACCATGACGATTTTTTGTATTTATGTGGCAATCGTAATTTAGAATTAGAATTCGTGATTTGGAACAACCTATCAGTACAACATTCCGTTACATTTTTATTTATTTTAGGTTGCCAATGAATGTGGTTTTAATAATTAAGTGTCTTCAAACTCCTTAACTGGTGCGTTTATTGCTCATTTGTTCACTTTAGTTTTTATCTAGTTCTTTTGGGATCATTGAAACTTGTGCTTAACTCCTAGATACACATGACTGCAAAGTTCGGCAAAGAGCGGGGAATTTTTCACCATAAAACACATATTTGGAATCTAAATCTCTCTTAAAATCGCCTACTGAAACTGTTTTACAGTCTTCGCCAGGCATATTCGAACTATAGGCATATTACAACTATATCGCGTAGACATATTTTAAATACTGTTTGGAATGGGCATCCTAATCCATGACTGTACCGTGTTTTCCTTCCTTGTTCCATAAAACACTTCTTCGGAATAGAAATCTATATTAAAATCTCCTACAAGAACTCTTTACAAATTTTCGCCAGGCATAGTCAAACTATACTTCACCTTTATAAATATCATTTGGGAAGTGTATCATATCAATGAGTGTACCGTATTTGTCTTGTCTATTCTATAAAACTGTTATTTGGAATTAAAATCTATATTTAAATCGCCTACTTATATACTAATATTCGCCAGGCGTTTTCTTACAATACTCAAAGTATATTTATAAAAACTTGAAAAGAGAGCGTCTACTTGCCTCACGAAAGTGACCACGCTGTGCATAAAAGAAATAGCACGCGAGTGCTAATAATTTGTTAAGGATGTTGCCATATAAGTATATTACTAATAAAAACAAATTTATTACAACTTATTAGAAATAGATTACACTTGTTTTTAAATTATTGATATTTTAAAAGTTTGGAATGACATTTTTCGAGTAATAACGGTTTATATTTAAATTTTAAAAATATTTCGTCGCGTAATCCCGAAACTTTTCGAATGATGCTTTTTAAGTGTAGGGAAAGGCTTTAAGAGCCACTGAAAAGAGCCTTTTTTTACACCAAAAGGTGTGAAAAAATTTTAAGCGAATTTTGGTGTCAAAGTTCAAGCATAATATTAGTACGAGGAAAAAAATTTGGAAGGAGAAAAGTGCGAGACCAGGATACCTCGAAATGAATGCGGAAAACTCCCGCCAAGTGACATACTATTTTCAAGAAATTGGATTTTGAGCATCGTGGAAGGATTTGTCCCCGGCAAGATCGGCGGAAGCCGACGTCGGTATCCGGGCGCAGTGTTCGTCATGTGGCTTCACTTTCGCCTTATATGTGGAGTAGGTAGTGTTTATGAATTTTCTTGCCGTGTCCTTTGTTCGCGTGTTTAAAAGTAATTCCCTGTTTTCTTACACTGTAACTCGCTGTTAGAGGAGTGCGCCTTGAGTTAGAGGAGTACATCTTGAGTAGGATGTTCTGCGATTACAGCCAATTAGCTACACGCGGGCTCAAGGCCGAGGAGTGAGGTGTAGAGATCACGATTGTGTTCGGGATCAGGTGGGCTCTATTTTATTGCATTTAATTTGTACAAACGACAAAATTTTAGTCTATCAATGAAGTAATTGACTTTTATTTGTCTATTTGCTGAAATTTCAGGGTCGGTCTCCGACTTAAACAATATCACTCGGGCGGGCTCGAATTACAGGTCCTCGGGCTCGGCTTACAAAAATGAGCCCAAACTCATCTCTCGTGGGGTGCCCTCCATGGAAGTCTTCATAAGGGGTCCTAACCCGTACCTATTCTAAGCGGGAAACCATGGAAAACTACGAACGGTTAGGTCGGCGGACGCGACCTAGTTTGGAACCAGGCACCTTCCGTCTCGCAGTTTATGTGCTATGCACTCGGTCACTGGTGGGGTTCCAGAGTATGAGTTTGCCGTTGTGGGACACTTTAAATTATTTCTACTGCAAAACTGCAAAATAGATTTTATCAAAGTCGTAGTTGTTTATATAGAACATTCACAATACAATTAGATATCAATATACGATTGATACATTATTTGCTTTTAAGCATTTTATTATTCCCTTCTCAACCTTCTCATGAACCATTCCAAACCTATAATGTTTTTTTGGGGTATAATGCAATTTTAAAACAGTTTTTAAGTGGTCTTGTACCTTTTAAAAATGATGAAAATGAAAAAAAAAGTGCTTATGTATATTGTTACGAATTTTCCAGGCAACCCGCTGTTCTGGGCTTAAAATAGTTCAAAATTCGTATTCTAAGCTTCAAATAGTTAAATTTTGCTTTTTGTTGCATCAAAATCGGTCAACTAGAACCGGAGAATGAAGGTTTCGGTTTCCCATTCAAATGTATGCATTCTCTAGCGTATCTTCCCACAGAACGTCAATGGTAATGGTAACCCTAAAGTTTATTGCTTTTCTCCCCCTCATCCCCCGTTGTTCAGAGAGGGGGAGTACAGTTTCACTTAGAGGACGTTCCCTCACACTCTCCCTGGTGCTCAAAAGAGTCAACTCTTGCTATCCTCCCCCCCCCCCCCAACCTTGGAAATAAAAATAATTACTGCTTGCTCTTTGAAAGCACCTACAGAAGTGAGATGGTCAAAAGCAATAGCAAACGGACTTTCATTGTGGCGAATTTAAATTTTAATAACACTACTCAACAGCCATTTTGCCTCTGGGATGTGATACATCAATTAGTATGTATTTTGGTGTGTAGAATCCGAATCTAATTTTCAAAATGCTCTAGCACGTAAGATTTTTGAGTTTTTAAGGATTTTTATTTTTTTCTTAATTTTACTACTTTCCGTTCTTTTATTTTAATGGTTAATGTTTATTTTTTTTTCTAAAGTTTGGTACAGGAGTGCTATGAGATCAATACATTGTCCTTTATGTCAGAAATTACACAGGCAAGTGTTATTCATTAGATGCACAGATAATCCAGTAGTTCGAAATAAACATTATGTGAATGTTGAAACATGCTAGTGAAACATGCTAGTGAATGTTGAAACATGCATGGTGCAATTACTATCATATTTATCTCAGACTAAGAATGTATTGAGGATTTATTTATTTTTTTTTTAAGTGAGTGTTTCTATTGAGAGGTATTTTTATTTTAAAATTGCTTTATACATATATTTAAAACTTACATTTACTAAAAATAACAATTAGTAAGCATAGTCATTGTCTTAACCACCCGGACAACTTTTGTTATGTCTGTGAGATATTCACCCAAAAAGCCCAAAAGAACAACTACTGTTTGATTAAGAAGGCCTATAAATTATATTTTGATAGTCCTCTTGGTGATCAAGATTAAACTTTTGTGCCTCGTATTCGTGCATAACATGTACTACTCCTTTAACCAAGTGACTGAAAGGAAAATGCCGAGCAATGCAATTATCAATTCCTATTGTGTGGTGTTAGCCTAAGATTCATTTTACAGCCTATAACTTCTCTCTCACAAATATTGCAGGGCATTCTCTATCAAAACTAGACAAAATAAAGTATAAAATGTATTTTCAGTGCATTTGCTGGTGACATAATGAAAGGTTGCCTGTTCCTGCAAAACATAGAGCAGCAATGCCACAAGCAATGCCAAGTGAATCTGAAGACGCTGATCAAGAACCTGTAGAAAATATTCCCCTCATTCTCAAGATTTTTCACCTCAGCCCTTTAATAAAAAGGAGTTGAACAATGTGGTTCGCGATCTAAAACTTTCAAAACAGCAAGCTTAACTTTTGGGGTCGAGACTGCAACAACGAAACTTTCTAGATCCAGGTACAAAAA
>JAWZYV010004915.1:0-11479 GCA_038373885.1 Cheiracanthium punctorium
CGATATCGACTCTAGAACATTTCGAAGAATTAAAAATAAGTATAAATTAATTTATACACAGATGTAAATTTGAATTATTTTTATTGTTCATACTTAATAATTAAAAAATCATTTAACTTTTGAAATGTTTTTATCTTTTGTCATTTGATTGTAAAATTATATAAGTGTAAGATTTTTGGGCCCTAAAATCTGTGGTCCCTGGGCAGTGGCCCCGTTTGCCCTGCCGGTAATAGGGCACTGCGATAGTAAGAGATCCTTCTATATCTTCTCTTTTGGGTGCGGTCCATGACACGATGTGTCACTTGTTAGCACTAGGGTGCTATTTCGCTCAGTGCGTGAATTTTGTCTACGCGATCTTGTTTTCCTTAACTTTAGACGTGAAATTTCAGTTTCTTTTCCACTGATCTGATTGGACGACTTTTTGACTTTCCATTGGCTTCGTCCGCAGCGGGAGAACATTCAGAAACCGAATGATAACACAATCGGGGAAAAATGGAATGGCACGCGTCAACAGCTATACTGTCCCATTCGCGTCAGACAGATCGCGCTGCAGCACAAGTCCGCTGTACACCTGAATGTATTTTTTTTTTTCAGCTCTAGGGTGCTATTCCGTTCAAGCCCTTGTCTACGCGACTTTGTAGACATGATTGGTAGACAGGTTTTGCAGTCGTGAAATGTCACGGTGAAAGCAAAATTTGCGCAACCCGCGATTTCCGCGGGGCTGCATTTTTGCCGTCTATTTAACTGTGCAACCCGCTCTTTCCCCGTTCATGGTTTCATTTCGGCTTTCTGTGATGTTTAATTGTTTATTTAGATCTGGGCTAACAGATGGCGTTAGTTGTCCACATTTCTGCGAAATAACTTTTGAACTTGCATTTTTTGCAACATTTTGGGCGCGCTTTTCAAAGCTAGATTCAAAGAGTACGCAATTTTTGAACCTATTTTGATAAAAGAAATACGCAGCGAGAGGGTTAACCCATTTATGCCTAGCGTCCCTTTTTTGGGACGGCATTTTCGCTATCATTCGAAAACGTTATTTATTTTTCCGAGCCTTTATTCGCGAGTATTGAACCTCAATTCCACAAAACATTTTAATAGGGCCAAGTGGTATGTTGACATTTCAATTTTTATACATAATGATCTTAAATGAAATCATCCCTTGTTCAAAAAGTTGACATCAGAAATGTATCAATGACTTCTGGTGTTAGCCAAAATCGAAGAAAGTCGCAAAAATATCCAGGCACGAATGGGTTAAAATCTCCAAGGTCGCGCAAGGTTTGCCATTTTTGATAATGGATCGCTTAAGTGGGCTGTCAAAAAATAACCTCAGAGCGAACCGTGCTCGGCGATATCTTCCGAATTGGGCTAGAAACTAGAAAAGTATAGTTAGAATATGGCTGACGAAGATTACAAAATAGTGTTAGTAGGTGATTGAATGCCAAATGTGTGTTTTATGAAACAAGAAAGACAAACACGGCACACTCATGGATTAGGATGCCCATTCCAAACAGTATTTAAAATTGGTGAATTGTAGCTGGAATAGGCTTATCGAAGATTGTAAAACAGTTTCAGTGGGCAATTTTAATATAGAGTTCGATTCCAAAGATGTGTTCTATGGAACAAGAAAGAGTGGATTCCTATTTTAACGCCCCCTACTCAGGGGTGGCGCCAGCGGGGGGATCGGGGGGCCATGCACCCCCCGTCGGGGATCCCTGGCCCCCCTGTCGGGGATTTTTTTAGAGAATTTGTTGGTTTAGAAAAAAGGAAATTTTGCAACCCGATAAAAAATTCCATTCAAAGTGTCTGACCCGACCGTAGAGGTTCCGTTCACTTCCATTCTCATTCTGCTTGGAATTATACGATATTCATATACTGATTATCTGCAGCTCGGAGTCTGTTTCTCGAGATTCGAAGGAACCAGCGAACAAGATCCACATTTCTAGGGTGAGCAGGGTTGCCCGATCTGCTGACAATTGCCTTCGTAAAGACCTTTTTAACCCATTTGTGCCTGGATATTTTTGCGACTTTCTTCGATTTTTACTGATAACTGAAACAATGGATAAATTTCTGATGTCAACTTCTTGAACAAGGGATGATTTCTTTTAAAATCATGATGCATAAAAATCGAAATCTCAACATCCTACTGGGTCATGTTAAAGTATTTTGTAGAGTGGAGGCTTAATACTTATGAATAAAGGGTAGGAAAAATAAATAACGTTTTCGACTAATAGTGAAAATGCCGTCCCAAAAAAGGGACACTAGGCATAAATGGGTTAACTACGACTTTGGTGAAAATCACAGATAATTAATGACCATCTCATCATAATGATTTTTAATATACGAAACCAAAGTAGGAAATTTATCTCTTACTCGAATACTTTTATGAGAGGCTGTGTAAGTACTGAAACTTAAAATTTGGCGGTTTTATCGTCCTGTCGGGGAAGATGGCCCTCCCGTCGGGGGAAAATCTGGCGCCATCACTGCCCCTACTCTCGCCAAAATGCCCAAACTTTGCAGTCATGGGTCTCTATGAGTCAAGCACAGGCTTCAACGCTCCTAAAAGAACTAGATGAAAACTAAAGTGAACAAACAAATGAGCGATCAACGCGCCAGTTAAGGAATTGGAAGATACTTCATTATTAAAACTACATTCATTGCCGACCCAAAATAAATAAATAAGTAATGGAATGCTGTACTTAAATGGTACTCCAAACCGCCATTTTTATGTTACGGTTGCTACATAAATGCAAAAAGTCGTCGTGGTAACTGAAAACGTAGAGTTATCGCTACCTTGGCGAAAGTGTGTGTGTGGGGGAGGGGGTTAAAGTAGGAATCAACCAACTAAAGAGAACAAATAAGCGATGAATGCACCCGTTAGGTTATTTGCAGACATTTCATTTTTAAAACTACCTTAATTGCCAACCCAAAATAAATCCTAACTAATATTATAAATGCGAAAGTGAGTTTGTTTGTTTGTTTGTTTGTTTGTTTATGACGCTTTTACGCCTAAACCGCTGAATCGATTAGGATGCATTTTCGTTTAGATATAGAGGGGACCCTGGAGTTGGTGATAGGCTAATTAGAATTTTAGATTTTTAATTACTTTTTTAATTATTAATTAAAAACCGTTTTTACATTGCCATGGTTGGCGAGTTTCGCCCGTATCAAATAATTCATGTTTTGAGCTAACAAGAATGCTATTACTTCAATAAATAAGCGCGCGTGCATCTGAAAAACATTAAATACCACGGAAATTAAGCCAGTTTTATGCCAAATCTATCTATCTGTAATAATAAAAATGAATGTTCTCCAGACAAATCTACAGAAAGCAGAGCTTTGAAAATTTGAGCATGATTGAGCCCATAACTTCGGCAAAGTGCACCTGAGGCTCAAAATTTTGAAACTTTAACTATTTTTCAAACTATTAATTAAAAGCCGTTTTATCGCCCGCACAAAATGATTTATGCTTTTGAAATAAAGCAGAAATTCTATTTGCAAAATCACATGCATTTGAAAAACATGGAAATTATGTTGATTTTACGCCAAATTAAAAGCATAATTAAAGAAAAGTGTACTTACGTATTATCCCGGCGGTCCGCCAAGACGAGCGATTTTTTGACGAAATAAATGCCGCGCACATGAAATTATGAATGGTTCTGAATACGATTGGCAACAGTTTGGCAACCCATTTGACGATAAAACAGTTTGGCGGGAATGACCGCTGGGATAATACGTAAGTACCAAGAAAAATCCAGATGTGTTTCTTAAAGTTCATAAATTTCCAAATCCTACCAATAATATAAATGTGTACGTTTGTGTTTGGATGTTTTTGACTGAATCACACAAAAATGGTTGAACGGATTTGAAAAAATTTGTAATGAAAATAGCTTATGCCCTGGATTAACATACAGGCAGCCTTTCAAGCATATAGCATAAATAATTCTTTTACAAAGACACTCAAAATAATTCTAATGCATTGCGCTCTATGGAAATTTTGTAGCTACTAAACCGATTCTAAAACTTTTTTCACTGATTAAAAGTTACATTATTCCTGAGTATCATTGTTTGTTTTTGGATTAAGACCGATTGACTGCACTAGGGTCCTAGGCCTATATGGAAAATTCCTCTGTGGGGGATTTTCTAAGGGATCCTAGCCCGTATTTATGCGAGGTTTTTTAGAAAACCACGGAAAACTGGGAGCGGCTAGGTCGACAGGCGCGACCAGGGTTTGAATCTGGCACCTCCCCCCTTGCAGTTTTGAGAGCAGAACTTCTTAGACACTGGTGGCATCCTAAGTGTTATAGGCTACCTTTAATGCATATATCACAGATAGTTCTTTTACAGGGATGCTAATAAGAATTACATTACGCTCTATGTGCATCTCTGTAAGTACTGAACCGATTCCAAAACTTTTTTTACTGATAGTAAGCTACACTATTCTTGAGTATTATAGGCTAAAATTCATGCATGTAGCATAAATAGTTCCTTTACAGGAACACTCAAAATAATTCTAATACATTACGCTCTCTGGGTATCTCTGTAACTACAGAACCGATTCTCAAACTTTTTCACTAATAGAAAGCTGCTCTATTCCTGATTAACATAGACTAAAATTCATGCATATAGCATAAATATTTCTTTTACAAAACAGTTCGCAAATACTGTGATAACTGTCTCTATTCGCCAAATGCCTGGAAAAAAATCTAAATTTAGTAACTCTTTACATACTCTCTTATTTTAAATGAAGTATACTACCATGCATTATACTTCATTTGAAACAAGTAAAAAGCAAATAATATTGAAATGCAGTTTCTTTTGTCGCAAACATATTTGTTATTCACACATGCATCGTTTCTCTCGGGACCTAATTCTAAAGCCGACGCGGACGAAGTCGCGGGTAGCAGCTAGTTATGATAAATAATTTTTAATATACGAAACGAACGTAGGAAATTTCTCTCTTGCTCGAATACTTTTTTTGGAGGGTGTACATTCACGAGCGATTTCACTTGCAAAGCATAACACATGAATTCCGCAATGACGTCCTGTTTCATATGCGCGTTGGCCTTGCACTCACTGCGAATTTCACTGAAAAAATAATACTAAATGTACAAAAACCACTACTTCGTAACTCCTAGAATATCACCTCTTCACGCAAGTGTTTCGCAAATCGCAATACTCAACAGCTATGACGTTCCTCTTCATTTCCAAGAGAAACGATAACGGTTGCTAGAAATGGTGTGGGCACCCCTTCTGCATTCCACCCATTAATTTACAAAAACAAATTTTTTCGTTGTTGATGCCGGTAGAGCAAGTAATCTATATAAATAAAATTAGACTTTTGTCTGTACATTTCTTGGAATTCAAAAATTTTGCGATTTCTATCCGTTTCAAGCACCCGAGAATCCGATGCGACCCTCAAAAACAAGTTTGTCTGTCTGTCATTCTGTCCGTGACGCTTTTTATGTTTAAGCATCACGTAAGAACGACTGAAGCGAATGATATGAAATTGGGTGTCATGATAGGTGGTCACTCAACTTAAAACATAGGCTTCGAATTTAAAAAAAAATCTTGACTAGATTTTGAGATTTTGCGAAAATCATTTCAAACTGCGTCAATTTGTGTTCGCACATGACGTAATAACTGCAAAGGTGAAAAAATGATATTGGGTGAAATGATAGGTGGTCACTCACTTTAAACTATTAGCATCTAATTAAAAAAAAATCGATCCGATTTCGAGATTTTGCGAAAATCGTTTAAAACTGAGTGAATCTTTGTTCCCGCATGACGTAATAACGACTCAAGCGAATGATATGAAATTGGGTCACACGATAGAGGGTTGCTCAACATAAACTATAGGTATCCCATTTTTTAAACATTTTCATTAGATTTTGCGATTTTGTGAAAATTCTCTCAAAATACGTTTCTATTTCTTCAACCATCCCGTAATAACGACTCATACGAATGATACTAAATTGAGTGATAGGATAGGTAGTTGCTCATCTTAATTTATAGGCGTTGAAATTTTAAAATATTTTGATTACATTTGGAGATTTTGCGACAATCGTTTTAAAATGCTGAAATTTTGTTCCAGCCTCACGAAATAAAGACTGCAGGGAATGAAACGAAATGGGGTGACAGGATAGGTTGTCACTCCACTTAAATTCTAGCCTTCAAAATTTTTCGAAAATGTTGATTAGATTTTGAGATTTTGCGAAAATTATGTCAATATTCGTTCGCGCATCACATAATTACGACTAAAGTAAATGAAATGATATTACTTAGTGACTCTCTAACATGTCACAATAAGTAGTTTAACAATACGTAAATATTATAACTTCGCTTTCTTTACTTTGGCAACAGACTACATCCGTTCTGTGTACTCCTACAATGCTGACGAAAGTTCTTACTTTTTGGAAATTTGCATTCACTAACCCGTCAAGGGCGGGTACTTCAGCTAGTTCTCTATAAAATGATATAAAATTTATGTGGAGTACATGGGAGGTTCTTCCTAAAAAGGGAGGCAAACATCTTAACCTTAGCGTATTGATATATATATATGATACAGCACTTTTATTCTTTATTTAAAATCTGAAAGTGTTTCAGATACACTTCCTTTTATTTTTTATTTTTTTTCAGTCTAGACCCATGGCTGCGTGTCTGAATCACGATCTGTGGAAGGATTGCATGCGGAGAGAGGAGAAGATTCGACAGCGCAGGGCGAAACCGCCCCCCGTCGTTTTGAGGTGAGCCCTTTTTAATAGGGGGGGGGGGGAAGCAAAGTATGCTTTAGAGCAGGGATGGGCAAACTTTTTCGGCCGCGGGCCAAAAATTGAAAAAAAAAGAAAGTTGGCGGGACAAGATCCATTTTTCTAAAATTTCAAGAACAATCAATATACAAGTATTGCTATTTAAATAGGTTAATGAGATGAAGGAAATTGCGATTTCATTTTTAACCCTTTGAGGCGCAACCCTTTCCCAATGCTGAAAAAAGGGCAGCCGTTGCCATCGTTCGACTTAACTACCAGCAAGATGGCGGACGATCGAAACGTTCATCGCGTGCCACAGATCTAGAGACCCTTTGTTGACGACAGCCTTTTTTGACGCAGCTGGCTGTGCTCGCGCACAGCCAGCTGCGTCAAAAAAGGGTCTCTAGATCTGTGGCACGCGATGAACGTTTCGATCGTCTGCCATCTTGCTGGTAGTTAAGTCGAACGATGGCAACGGCTGCCTTTTTTTCAGCATTGGGCAATCTATCCAGCTGTTCTCGCGTTCTTCCATTTTTCGGCAGATGTCAGTGGTGTTAAAAATAATCGTGACAATTTTTTGACGGGAAATGACGTGCTAAGAAGTAAAGGATTCTCGTGGAGCTATGTCACCCGCAACTATTTTTATAGAAATCCAATCTATTCTTCGTGACCTTCAACAGTCAAAACGTCAACAGTTTGGTGGTCTCAGAGCGAAACCACTGCGCCTTAAAGGGTTAAAAGTTCCTTCTATTGAGGTTCGAAGTGAGATGCACTGATTCTAAGGAACGAAAGCTCAAGGCTCATCTGTCAGTCTACTTCTGAAAGAATTCGGACTAAGGTTCCTAGTTGAAAACACTTGTTCTCATACAGGCGCGCACACAGGATTTTTGGCTGGGGGGGGTCTAACTTTTACAGTTTTCGGGGGGGGGGGTCCAACTTTTAGGGATGTTCCAGATTGAAAAAAATCAGTGATGAAAGATTTCGTTTTCATTAGATGGAATTCATCCAAACTCGTCCCATCCAGTTCCCTAAGAATACACTACACAGTACAATAGGAAGCAAAGTAATAGTTGTACAGTTTTGAGAACAAGAGGGTGTTTTATGTTCGCTTTCAGTTCGTTTTTGAAAAGTTGAGGAAAACGAGAAAAAAAAAAATTATTTATTAGAACTGAAACTATTGCTACCTTTTTTTTGGAATTATTTTATTTACTATAGATATAGGATAATAATCAATCGAAAAAAAAATATCGAAACCGATGGGGGGGTCCAGACCCCCTGGACCCCCCCCCTTGTGTGCGCCACTGTTCTCATATATAAAATGAAGCAAACATAGCACTGATTTTCTGGGCGTGAGATATTCAATTTGGGAAACTGACTTTCGATCATGATTTGTAAAACTCTAACTTTGGCCTATTTAGAAACAACTGCTTCAGAGGATGGTTCGATTGCAACTCAATGAATTCAACCTGCAGATCGGACCTCACTGCTTCACCATGGACGTTGAAAGGCATGGTCAAAATATCCAATTCTGTTGGAAGGGCACTGAAATCTTGAAACCTGAGTTCGAACTCAAAATGCACTTTTTTCAAGATATCTTCACAATTCTTAATATGGATATATAATATTTAAATATATGTAATGTATAAAAAGGTAATTTGGGTTTTACTATAGTTTGGGTATTTTTCAAGCGGGTACTTTCACTCTAAGTTTTGCTTTCCTGTCGTACTTGCCACGCGCGCTCTGGAGCTATGTTTTATTTATTTTGTTATTTGTCAGACATCCGGCCGTCGATTCTGAGTTCTTTAGAGTGTACACGAGTCCCCACGCCTTTTTAGCCCCGGATGCGTTTCATGTTAGTAAATGTGTGTGGTTCGATCAGAGATAAGAGAAAGGCGGAGTTATGTCTTCGCAAACCACGTGGTGTGGTGAGCGTCAATACACCCGCACATCGAAAATCGAGAGACTTCTGCCACTGGAACTGCTTAATGAGTCCACGCTGATTTTTGTACCCGTCTCCCCTCCCCTCTTCTCATTCTATATTGTAACTTAAAAGATAATGTTCAGTAAACCATATTATTTGCCTTAACTCTGGAACTTTACTGGAAATATCTGACGTCACAAATATATATAGATACTCTTTCAATTTCCGTCGGACCGGCTCATTAAAATTCCACCCGCGGGCCTGATAAAACCTTCCGGCGGGCCGTATTTTGACCATCCTTTCTTTAGAGGGTTCCTTCCTACTTTGACCCTCTGCTTAACGCGATTTCGAAAAGGGGTATCCGAGCCAATGCTTCGTTTTGATGGGGGAAAGCGGCCACGCTTCAAAAAATATTCACGGATAAACGCACACCCAGTAGTCAGTGGGGTACGGGGTGCCCCCTGCAAACGTAAAAAAGGCGCCGCTTGTATACTTTTTTCGAGCTTTTTTAAGTTCGAAATAGCGTCCCTTCGAAGACGGCGCCCCGATGCCCCGTTTACCGAGTCGGGCCGCCCCTGAAAGGAGTGACGAGTGCGGCCGCTGGATCGGAGAGACGTGTAACGTCTTGGGTGTGGAATGGTAGCGTTTGACAATGACAGCTAAGTTCCGTTTACAGGATAATCATTTATTTATTTACAGTTTTAAAACAATCTTGATTAAATATGCTGCTAAATACAAGTAAATAAGTGTTCGCTGGACATCCAATAGAAGACTTAGACCTTTCACACGGGCAGAGCCCTTCAGTCCACAACGGGACTTGCAAAAAAACAGTTTACAGGGCAGCGCCCTACAGTCCTTCGATCGGACTTCAAAATTTTCGGCGGAGGATCTCCCTCTAGAACCTCACCTCTTCAGCTCTCGCTCTCAACTCCCAACTGCTCCGGGGCTCTCTTCCGGTTCGATCCCAGGGTTGCCAGATGTGGCTAATTTTAGCCATTTTGGCTAATTTCAGAAGCTGCTGGCTAAAAAGAAAACTTTTTGTTTAGCCACTCGTTTTTTGGCTAATTATGGCTAAATTCTGAGGCTGCTGGCTAAAAAGAAAAACAAAATTTTAGCCACTTGTTGTTTGGCTAATTAGAGCTGAATTCTGTGATTGTTGGCGAATATATGTTCATAAAAATGCATCATTTAATAAATGTTAATAACTTCTGAGAATGTAAAAATGTAATTTGTCATTCAGTTAATTACGAGAGTAAATTTAGTACGCAAATGAATAATTATTTCGATTTTCTTCCAGGGGGGGTGTGGGGGTGTGAAGCCCTCTCAAACGTTGTAAAGTGTTTCCTAATCAATGCATTCAATTCGATATATCATTCCGCTCTTGCATAAGGAAAGTGTCTCCAAATCGATGCATTCTACCTGATTTATCATTCTGGTCTCGTGCGTTGAAAGTATACTGTATAGTATGGGCGCCGGCAACATAGGGCAAGGGGGGGGCAGTGCCCCCCCTGGATTTTTGTATGCTGTGTTTTTCCCTTGCTTTTTTGCTCTTTCCAACAGGGTAACCATACGTTGAAGTAGTCTTTGCCCCCCCCCCTGGAAAATATTCTGACGGCGCCCATGTGTATAGTGCATAATGTCTTGGGGCGTTGTGCATGGTCCTTGCTTGTTTCTAGCGCTAAAAATTTTCTGAGTAATAACTCTTTATTTTTGCGATCTAATCTTCTAATCTTTATTATTATTGTTATTAATTTAACCGCAAAAATACGCTTGGAGAAGAACATCTATGATACATTCTAAACTTTCTAAAAGTTTTCTCGAAAATTCAAAAGATAGCGCTGCAATCAAAGTGGCTATTTTTGGCTAAATTTAAGAAGCCGTTTGGCTATTTTCAGGAATTTTGATCTGGCAACCCTGTTTGATCCCCCGAAGGATCACCAATGGGTCCGTACCTGGCACCTGTACGCCTCCGCTAGACCGCTCCTTCAGGTGCGCTGACGTAGGGGCTATCCATTTCAGCCAGCTCTTTGAAGGGGGTGTTTGTTCCTTTTGTGACAAACTGTCTGGAAAGGCGACACCAAGTCTGCCATTTTGTGCGAATCCGGGAATTTCACAGACGGAACTCGACGATGCTGCATAGTCGTCCGACTCAAAAATGTTCTTCGCGGAAAGAAATTCGCTTCACCCTGTGCTCAGTTATGAACCCTCATTCAAAACGGAAGCTTTGAAACACGTTTTAACCCATTTGTGCCTGGATATTTTTGCGACTTTCTTCGATTTTTACTGATAACAGAAATAATAGATCAATTTCTGTTGTCAACTTCTTGAACAAGGGATAATTTCTATTAAAATCTTTATGCATAAAAATCGAAATATCAACATCCTACGTGGTCATGTTAAAATATTTTGGCGAGTTGAGGCTCAATACTCATGAATAAAGGCTAGGAAAAATAAATAACGTTTTCGACTCATAGCGAAAATGCCGTCCCAAAAAAGGGACACTAGGCATAAATGGGTCAAATGGGATGAACCGTGGAAAAAAATGGACGGCACGAAAACCTAAAATGGACCCCGTCGAGGAAACGAGCGGCTCCCGAAGACATTTTGGTCGTGTCATCCAAAGAGTGGCGACTATGCAGAACATGGAAAGGGACCACCCGAATCAGAGTGTTCGGTTCCGGGTGGTACGCCTTTGCTTGGATCCCCCCCGCCTACCGCAAGCCTCCCCATGGAAAACCCGAGTCGCTCCGTTCCCCGATGCTATGGGTTCGAGCCGATTTTTTAAAACGTTTTTAACCTCTTCCCGACGGGG
>JAWZYV010004916.1:0-10731 GCA_038373885.1 Cheiracanthium punctorium
GATGATGATAATTGCAAAACCCTAAGAAATTTAATTATTAAAAATCAGAAATTTATAAAAAATAAATTAAGATGAAATCAAATATGCCTCGCAGACTTGTTACATAAATTAAAATAAACTAATTGCACCTAGGATTCACAAAATAATTTAAGTCGATTCCTTATAAGCTGCAATAAACACTTAAATAAATCAAAAAAATCTGTGCTTTTTGTGAAACTTTCGGAAAAATTGGAATCGCACAGAAATATTTTTCGAAAAGTGACAAATTCTGAAAAATTTTCGATGTTTTTGAGGGGGGGGGGGGAGTTTCATAACTGAGAGAGGTGCATCGTTTATTTTAGTGTATAGTACAGCTTGCAAAGGGACGTTTTAAAAATTGTGTAGTGCTTAACATAATTTATTTGTATTTATGTAACAAAAATCACGTGACTTTTAAGAACTACAGCGTTAACCCTTTGTATCACCGTGTCGCAGATCTGCAACAGATAAATTAAAGCCTAAAATAATTTATCATAGTCTATTAGACATATTTGAATGACAGTTTTTCCTTAAATAACGCATAAAATAATTTTTTAAAATATCTAAAAATTTGTGGTGTTTAATTAATTTTTGTAACGAGAAACTGCATTTTGTCGACCAGCAGTCGCGCTATTGGTTGTTTCAGCACTCTTAAAGAGTTTCTTCTTAGGTCAATCTTAGTAGAATGCTAAAAATTGTTTAAAATGTTCTCAGCTTAAACTATTCACAAACGTTTCAGTAACACACTTTGGTATATTACAAATGTATTTTCAAGTTATATATCAAGTCCAGTTTTGTAATTCATGAAAATAATAACCGTTTTATTGAATTCTACAACAAAAACATTTTGTTCAGTAAATTTTTCATGAATTACAAACCTGGAAAATAGAAACTTTCATTATGTTTACAATTTGCTGCATATTTCAGCAAAATTTTCAGTTGTTGAGATATAAAAGATTATTTTCCGAACGAGAGAATGCAGGTTGTGTAGACGACAACACTCATCAAAAAATTCTTCCGACACTATCCATGTATGAATTAGAATTTATTACAATCTCAATACGGGATGTAATTTGGCACACGGCAAATGTTTCTTCTAGATCAATTCGCCAACTAGGTCACTTGGCGCAAATACAGAATCACTGTAGGTCATCGGGGGAGAAGGAAGAGGTGGTGGATGTTATCGTCCTCTAGTTGCCAATTGATAAAGTAGATGACTCCTTTTTCTTTATTTTTGTTAAAACTTGTGAGTTATAAGCAGCGTTATTTCAGAATTCGTGTTTTCTGCAGCAGTGTCCAGCTTTCTTGCACGAATAGAGATAGACCATTCCAATGAATTTTATACTATCGGTAACTACCATTCGAATCGAAGAAATTATTGATTAATCGAAGCGTGAATAATCGCGATTCCGATTTAAATACTATTCGAATAGTATTCGTATTCCTGTTCGAATGCTATTCAAAATATCGGATGCTATGTGCTAAGCCATAGAATAGATTTTCAAAAGTCGATGATTAAATTCATCGATTCACCGGCACACAAAAAAAAGTTATTTGTCATCGGATGCCACCTATCTACCGGCATGTATTTCGACCCGCTGAATCCGAATTTTAAGTCAGTTTAAGCCGTACACCTCGAGTATCGAGTGAATTGAAAAAAATAGTGTAAATTGGATAAATGATAAGTAAATAAAATTATGAATCTAAACCAAGCATATTTCTTATGTATTTCGATCCGCTGAATACAAATTTAGAGTGTATTTAGATTATAAACCGTTCTAAATCTCAAAAAATTGAAAAAAAAAAAAAAAAAAAAAAAAAAAAAACTTGAAAAATGTTAAAAATAGCAAAAAATTGTCATTGTATTAATGAAAAATTTTGTTGACCCAAATCAAAGAGGATTTTTATGTAATTTGATTTGCTTATCCGAATCTAAAATATATTTGGCTTAGAATCCCTCAAACTCGGAATGCTATTTCACATTGCGAAAAATCGCAAAAAAACCGATAAAATAGCATAGTAAAATATGCTTAAAATATAAGTACAAAATCTGAAAATGCAAAAAATTGTAATATCTTTCAAATATGATGCATAAACAGAATAAGGAGAGCGATTTTCTCAGATTTTATACTGCAGTTTAAAACTACTCGTCTTATAATTCTTTGAAACGGAACTCCACCTAGACAATTGCTAACAGCAGGTACAAACAATAAATATTAAGTCTCATTTCGTACAGTTTTAACCGAAGCATTATGCATATACAGGGTGTCCAGAAAAGGAATACTGATTACAAATTTAAAAATGTCGGAATCAAATATCAAGTGAAGTGAACCAGGGGCGGTTCCAGACTGTCAGTTTAGGGGCGGTCATGACGAGGGACGTCTGAAGACTTCTTGAGGCCCTGGACCCTTATGCAAATGTAGGCCCCAAAGAGGCGGATAACTAGACAGGGCCCTATTATGATCAACAGAGGCCCAGGGCATTGTATTTGGAGCCCCCATCTATGAAATTTGTTAAATTTGGGCCCCGTACACTTTGAACAACTTAATAGCTGTTCAACCCACCCACCCCCATAATCATTGTACTTTTATAAATTTCTATCTATCCTTCCCTACAAAAGTACTTTTTGAAAAAAGAAAAAAACAGTAAAATTATATTTAAACCTCTTGTGTTCCAGCTCAATGTGCACCCCTCTTCCAGAGCCCGATTATGACCAACAGGGGCCAGGCATTGATGAATTTGGAGCCCCCATCGATGAAATTTGTTTTCTTTTTCAAAAAATGTTGATATATAAAAGAATATTTCAGAACAACATTTGAAAATGAGGGCCCTGAGCAAAGTCCCGATTTGCCCATGTGATAATAAGGCTCTGCCCTCTTCCGCTTGCGTGCCTGGGGGGGGGGGGGGGGGAGCAGATCTCGCCAACCCCTAGCTTCGGCTCTGGCCCCAATTCGGAGCTTTTTTATTGAATTGTATAAACATGTATTCAACAAAAACAATTCATAATAAAATTAATTTTTTATAGAAAATTCGTCTTTCCATTTCAGATAATTTTCTGAGAATGTGAAATAACATTTGACGATTAAAATTATTCGGATCATCACTTATTCAGGTTGAGTCGAGAATGAGACTAGTTTTCCGTTAAGACCAAGGGCCTGGATCCGGGCCCAGCTTTGTCCTATCCCTTAAAACATTCTGGTCACTGATCAAAATGACAAATCATTCAGGCATTCAAAAGAGTTATTATAGATATTAATTTTAATTTAAAAATGATATGACGCTCCAAGAAAAAATGCGAGGAGGCTCATTTTAAAAAATCCTTTAATTTATTCATTTAATTTGTATTTCATAAAAATTTTATGATTTAATTGTTGATAGTAAAAAAAAAAAGTAATTTTTATCAACATGTCTTCAGCAAAAACTTAGATTTTCGATTTACCTTCTTCAATCATTTGTGTCTAAACGACTGGAATTTTCCGTTTTACAGTTTTTCGATCACTCAAAAGGACACCTTATGATTTTGATCAAAGTCAAATTTGTCAAAGTTATTCATGTTTTCTATTGATAGAGATTTATGTATATTTCTTTGTTATTACAGCTTACGAAAGTCTACTTGGGGGATCAAAAGGTTTGTTTTCAGCACTTTGCTTCAATTCCAACGCACGATCACAACGTAAAAATTTTGGATCATTTTTTGGAAAAGAGCAAAGCATCGCAAAATAAGTATTCCGTACTAAAGTTTTTCTTTTAAAAAACATGCATTTTTTGAACCACTTCTAAAAGAAGTCAGGGGTGCTGAAGACTCGAAAAAAATTATATACACACATATTTATTAATATACATAAAATATACAGTTATTAGACATACAATCGAATTCACTGAATAAGTTCCTTAATATCTAGTCATATTTCTTAAAAGAAAAACTTCTTTCACATAAAACCTTTTTATGGATAAATGAAATATACGTAATTCTTTTTACAAGTTGTACTATACATTGAAATAGAAGATCATTTAAAAAATCTTAAATATCGAAATTTTGTAAAATGTATCCCTTTTTGAAAAGTGTTTCTGGGCAATTTTTCTTTCTAAAAGTTCATAAAATTCACCGTTTGGGCAATTCCATGGTGTCGGACGTAAAAAATGAACAAAAATTTCTCAGATAAATAAATTTACATTTTATATATGAACTTAATATAATTAAATTTGCATATATATGATACTCAGCTCATCATACTTAATCAAAAAACATATCAATTAAAATAAAAAAGATTTTCAAGTTAAATTTAAATGGTTTTAATACTTGGTGTCGGACGTATACGTCCGACACCAAGTATTAAAACCATTTAAATTTAACTTGAAAATCTTTTTTATTTTAATTGATATGTTTTTTGATTAAGTATGATGAGCTGAGTATCATATATATGCAAATTTAATTATATTAAATAAATTTACATTTTATAAATGAACTTATCTGAGAAATTTTTGATTCATTTTTTACGTCTGATTCATTTTTTACGTCCGACACCATGGAATTGCCCGTTTATTTATTTCATTGTCTGGAGCAGCTTCTGAAAAACGATCCTTAATTTTTTCGAACCTCTTGTGAAATCACTGAAATCAGTTCATGTGTACCAGTGTACCAAGATCGTGAGGCAGATTTTGTTTTTTCGACATAGACTTTTAATGGGACTATAAGTCTTTACAAATATCTTTTCAGAGTAGAGATTTATTGTAACAATAATTGTTATTGTAACGAGATTAGGTTATTGATTAAGGCAAAGCAAAGCTACACGAGGGGTATATATCTAAAGGAGAGTATGCTTTAGGTGGAGAACTTTTTAAGGCGTTCTATAGCATAATCACGTTACATCTGGAGAAAACCACCCAAAACTCTGGACCTTTAGATCGACAGCCACGCAGTAGGCCAGAACCTTAGCCGCCATCTACCACTTTCAGTGGTCTTAAGCACTTAGCCACTGTTATTGTTTCAAATCAATTGGAGAATATTAAAAAAAATTGTTTGAAATACGAAAAAGTAAAAATGTTGTACACATAAAAATAAATAAAGGTAAAGGATTAAAAATTGAACACTGATAAATTACTATAACTGTAGAAAATCATAAGTTGGACACCCCCATAATAAAAAAAAGGTGTATTATAAAAAGTTAATTAGGCATAATAAGCATAAAATCTGGAAATTGTTTTTTCCCCATTTCTCCTTGTCCATTGTGGCGTTTTCTTACAACTTTTCGTTTCTAGTCTGGCAGAGGCAGACTCGTTTGTCCCATTTGTGCTTTGTCTCAGACACATAAGAAAATTCGCATTCAAGTTTAGTTCCTTGTATCCGAAATGCCGAAATGGGCGACACTGAACCTTCTACTTATTAGTCTGGGTTTAAAATGAAACAATAGTTAATGTCCGCTACCTTTGGTAGCGGACATAAAGAGAGTTTTACACCAGAAAGCAGATGCAAGAAGTGCATACTTTTCGGAAACAAATCCACATGCTGTTCATTTGTAAAACACATAATGGAACTGAAAATGGCCTTGGGGGTGTCGGCAACTCCCTGGTGAACTAATAGCTTTCATGCCCGGAACACTAAAGAATTTATAATGGTTCTTGACCCCTTACTATACCCATCTTTAAACTTAAAAAGATATGCCACTACTAATTAATGGATTGGTGTTTCGTCAATGGAAAACACCTAATTAGCGCTTAGTTGAACATGCGATTTCCCTTAGAATTTTTTTGGACACTGAAAGGAAACATGAGTTTTCGGAGAAAAAAATGTTTTACAGGACACAGGGTTTTTGCCGCTAATGCGTAGTATATTATCCCATACTTAAATTTTGCAGAACTGCTTGCTTCCAGATATTCATTTTCAAAGGGAAAAAGTTTTCCTATGGAACAAATTTCATATTTAAAAGATTATAATCATGGAATGTGATGACAGGGTTACGAAGGGTTTTTTTTTTGTTTAAAAGCCTTCTTACGATTACCATAGCTCTTTCGAGTAGACGTAGTGCTAAAAATTCTCATTGCTTTATTGAATTTCAAAATATATCACAATGATCTGTCTAATGCAGGTCATCACTGAAATGTGCACATAAAACTTCAAGCTAAATAGCCAGCTTCAAACTTTCTAGCACATACTCATGCAAATTTCAATTAAGAAGTGTAGTGGTTAACAATGCCGGAAATTTTTTATTGTGTACAAAGTCGCTAATTAATCAGAATTATTTTTTCAGAGTTACAAATGCTGTATAAAAAAATATAACACTAAAATAGCTTTAATACGTTTGATGATGGGTTTTTTCCTTCTAAATTTTAACGCAGGTGCCTTGGAGCCCATAGCCCATAGGGAAGCATACTCAGCTTGATGTGTAATACGGTCCTGTTAAAGTATGGTCCCCTTCCCACGTGACCCCCCCCCCCTTCCTCTTCTATAATTTTTATGGTCTTGTAGTAGTTACGCTAGATTTGGATTCCATAAATTAATTATTTACAAACATAGGTGCTCCTTAGAGTGCTTTTGAAGACGAGGAAGGCTATTTGAAAGGTGTGTGCGTGTTGGGGGGGGGGTTTGAATACGAGTGTAATGTATTACGCATACACAATTCACACATTTTTCTACAAACCATTTTTTGATTTTGAGAGTTTTCTTTGATTGTGGGTTCGGGGCAACTACCCCATCCACCCTTACCTTAATCAGGCTCGTTGAGACTCTCTCTTTCTTTGCCCTCCATATATGGATGGGTATGAATGAACACACATATTTACAAAACGGCTGCATATTTTTCTGCTATGGAGCAACGTCTGAGCACGTAGAATATTATGTGCATACTTTAGTGTTATAAAATAAACTAGTCCTCTTTAGAGACCAATGGTCTTTTAAAGAGGAATTCTCTTTCAGCAGCACAATGTGATATGTATGCAAGGCCTCTGAATTTTGGGCCCCTGTCCAAGCTCGGCTTGGGCCCTGTTTCTTTTTTTGAAGGTGGGGGTGGGGGGATGGTTAATCAAGGCCCCTTAGTTGAAGACCATTTGGGGGGGGGTCATGACTCCCGTGACCCCCCCTCTGGAACCGCCACTGCAGTGAACAGAAAACTGCATGTTTCTTACGTAAGCTGTTAAAGTTTCGTACAGAAGTTTCGAAGTAGTAGTTACAAAAACCACTAACAGATGGCGTTGTAATCGTATATCTCCAGAATGGATTGGCTTCCATATTCTCCCGATCTGACTCCTTGTGACTACTTTCTGTAGGGCACAATAACAGATACTGTCTACCAGAAGTAGTCCAATATGCTGGACGAGCATGTGAATCCATTTCTGTTGAGACATTACGGAGTGTGATGACACACCTCATTATTCGTCTGCTATACCTCTGTATGTAGAACAGTAGATATATTTTGACGTTCTGGTAACCATAAACACACGTGTTTTAGGGGTTCTTTCTCGTCAGTTAGCTGCCTTTCGGAGTTTGGTCGGTGGTGTAAATGTTTGGAATTTGAAATTTTTTCATGTTATGAATGGAAAAGGAATGAAATATATTATTGACTAGTGTATGAAAAGGAAGTGTGTGTGCTTTTTAAAGGGAGCGTGTTCTCTCCCCTTAAAGGAAATCTGTGTACACTTGTCTGTTAGAAGCTATTGTAAATAGTATTTCGAGATGCTTCCATTTTTTTTACAAGTTGGATAATAAACACACCGTTTGCTGCATTCTTCTTTTATCCTTTATTTTCGAGATATGTAATTTAAAAATCAGTATGTCTTTTGCTGTACACTCTGTTTACCAGTGCAGATTAGAATGTGAAATGCATTCATCAAAATTAAATAGCGAATAAAAAAAACCATTACAATTATGCCTTTATGAGCCGCACATGTGGTGCACTGGCTAAACAATTATTCTATCGCACCTTGAGTCCGGTCTCGATTCCAGGCTTGGGCATGGGCATCTCCGTCCCTTTATAGAGGGTAGCGCTGGCTGGATCGGTGTCAAAAAAAAAAGTCTAGCTCGATGCTCCCATAGTAAAAAGAGACCACGCGATGAACGCTTCGATCGTCCGCCATCTTGCTGGTAGTTAAGTCGAGCGATGGCAACGGCTGCCCTTTTTTCAGCATTGGACAATCTATCCAGCTGTCCTCGCATTCTTCCATTGTTCAGCAGATGTCAGTGCTGTTAAAAATAATCGTGACCATTTTTTACGGGAAATGACGTGCTAAAAAGTAAAGGATTCTCGTGAAGCTATGTCACCCGCAACTATAGAAATCAAATCTATTCTTCGTGTCTGGCAACAGTCAAAACGTCAGATTTTGGTGCTCCCAAGGCGGGAACACTCCGCGTTAAAGGGTTAAAGTGTGCGTCATTTAGTTTCTGAAATCATATCTAGTCCCACTAAAATTGGCGATGAGAGCGCAGTAATACTATTCTAAATTATTTTTTTAGCCAGCAAGACTTATTCCAGACTTATTCTAGGAATATAAGGGGACAAATTCAAATCCAAAAAGTAAAAGAAACTGAAGCTTTGAAATATTCTACCACTCGTCCTTCGTTCTAAAGATTCTGGTTGAAGTAGTCTTTGAATGTTTGGTTTGATCTCGAAGTAACTAGAGACGAGAACTTTCAACTTTCTACAATATGTTCCTTAATCTTTCAACTTGAAATTTCAAAGGAATTTAAATCTTAAAGATTTAATAGTACATGAACGTTGCAGTTTCAAGCTGCATCAATATCATCCAGTTTAAAGTTAGTGGATATTTACTTTTGTCCCATAAAGGGGAATTTTTTTTTTTTTTTTTTTTTTTTACTACTTGAAGAAGACAAATCAGTACGTTTTTGTTGCATTTTCAATAGGCTTGCCAGATGACGTGGAGGGGGGAAAGAAAGTAAAATATAGAAAGTTGCAAAGGTTTGCAATTTTGATTTATCGAAAAGTTGGTGTAAAAAAAAATAAGGCTACAAAACTGAAACCTCGCTTGGCGATATCTTCCATAGTTGGCAAAAAACTGGTAAATGCTGCAGTTTATTGCAGAGGAGAAGTACAGATAGAATATCTCTAATGAAGATTGCAAACAGTCTTAGTAGGCGATTTTAATGCATGATTTAAATTCTGAAAAGCGTTTTATGGAATAAGAAAGATGAACATGGCACACTCATGGATTATCATAAACTTTCCATGCAGTATTTATAAAGGTGAAGCATAATTAGAATACCTTATAAAGATTGTAAAACAGTTTTAGTCGGCGATTTTAATATAGATTTTGATTCTAAAGAAGCTAGAAAAATACGTCACACATGAATAATGATACACATCCCAGCAGTGGAATAAGGAAGAAAAATAGGGACGACGCATCGATTATGATACGTTTTTAATATGTTAGCACTTTAGTGCGTATCTAAAATACGAAAGTGTTTCAGATTTCTTTTTTTCTTAATGTAAAATAAGACAAACGGAAGCTGCTGCTTTTTAATATGTTAGCACTTTAGTGCGTATCTAAAATACGAAAGTGTTTCAGATTTCTTTTTTTTTTTAATGTAAAAATAAGACAAACGGAAGCTGATTGCAGGAAAATGGTAGGATAAGGTGCGGGTGAAGTGGTTTAAAAACGCATTTTTTTTCATTAGCTGTTTTCTGTTACTAATAAAGCTAAGCACGGAGCTTGTTTGCGTGACTCTGTGCGATTTAATTCATCGTCTTGACAATTAAAGATTTTTTTATGATAATATTAGTTTTAAATAAAAATAATTAAAATTTATAAAAAGCTTTTTCCCCTCATAAAGGTAGGGTAAAAATGGTTAATAGATTTAAAAAAAGCCAAGAAATTAATACAATTTATCAAATTTTATTTCCAATCATGACTTTACAAATTATTCAAAATTAAAAATATTATAGCCAGGGCTGTTAGACTTAGGTTATAGACAAACACTGTTAAGACACATCATTGTTGCGGAGTGAGAGGGGGGGGATGAGTAGGCATTTCTTTTCGATCAAAAATACATATGCTTTGTTTTTAAATGACTTTATTAGCCTTTATCTTTAGACAACGTTAGTGGGTAACATTTATATGCACTGAAAATTTTATTAGGAGCATTCAAAATAATATTAACTAAACCTAACTGCATACACACTTTACACCACCGTACTGAAACATAAGTAGAAAGAAGAATGTTTTTGAAAATTTTTACTTTTCTTGATAGTCTCTTCTAAATTGAAAATAATAACTTAATTTCTTAAATTTTCAGGAATGTAAAAGTTTGTTGAGTCTTTTAGAGACACCAGAAACGAGCATGAATTCAGTAAGCAGATGAAAACTAATATTTTGTTTCCAAGTACAATTAACTTGTTAATGAGTATAACTCTTTCTAACTAATGTGTGAAAACACAAGCTAAAAAATATCAAAAAACAATTTATTTGTAATTTTGATCAATGTAGCATTATTTATAAATAATAATCCTAATTTCAAAATTACCAATATCTCAGAATTAACAATGAATAAAGAGGTATTAGCTAACTCAAATTACTTAAGAACACATGGAACACAAATGGCTCAAATTTTAGATTATCGGCCTAAAAAAATAGAGCAAACTGGGATGATTCCATACATATATAATTTGTGTCGGTTTGGAATATATAAACAATCGAAATATGGCTTTTAAAAATGTTAACTAACTTTGTTGGCAAATTGCTGGTTAGCTACAATTTAAAGCTTTA
>JAWZYV010004917.1:0-10726 GCA_038373885.1 Cheiracanthium punctorium
GTAATTGTTTATCTATTAGAGATAAGTTGGCAGTGATCATTGAAAAAAGTCTTCAAAATACGGTAGGACCAGGGCCCGATCATTACAATATTGGGCCCAGGGTAAACACAAATTTTGGGGCCTTTGGACCGGACCAGAAATATTTTACGGGAAATTGCACGAAAACAGTATTATGCATCTAAGTTATTTTAGATACATACAGCTTCTTAAATATACCATTTGTGTAAACACTAAATATAAATACAGTGCGCATCGGTTATAACGGACCTGGGATATAACGTACTATCGGTTATAACGTACCTAGAAGCTAGGTCCCGATGGAAGTCCTATATTTATAATGTTATTGAACTTCGCATAAAACGTACTTAACGAAAGTACATACTACGGCTAGAACGTACTTTTTATACCAAAGCCAAAAATAAAATTTTGCTTTTCTTAACCCTTTGAGGCGCAACCCTTTCCCAATGCTGAAAAAAGGGCAGGCGTTGCCATCGCTCGACTTAACGACCCGCAAGAGGGCGGACGATCGAAACGTTCATCGCGTGCCACAGATCGAGAGACCCCTTTTTGACGACACCTGGCTGTGCGCGGGCAAATTTATTGTGCTCACAGCAGATTTTTTTTGCCGTTCTCGCCTCTGGATTCTCTCTTGGCTTGTTGTGTTCGGTTAGTGAATCCATTTTTACTTTCCGAACATGTACCATGTAAAGAAAGTATTGTCATCCTGAAAAAATCCGACTTCGAGATTTGGGTGTTTTGACACGTTTTGAGGGCTTCTGAATCCATTTATGCTATTTTTACGAGATGTATGTATGTATGTGTGTATGTGTGTGTGTGTGTGTGTGTGTGTGTGTGTTTGTGTGTATGTGTGTATGTGAGTGAACACGATAGCTCCTGAACGGGCCATTCGATGGAGCTCAAATTGGGTATACATGTTATAAACCACCATTATAAGACCGGTATTGATTTGAGTGTGTATAGGACTTATCGTTTTTCCACAGGGCTACGACCCAGATTTCTTTTACATTATGGCCTATGGGGGGAATTTCTGGAAAGTGCGCTAGCGTTTAAACGGTAGATTCGATTGAGCTCAAATTGGGTATATATGTTATAAACGGCTATCTTAAGACCGATATTAATTTGGATGTCTATAGGACTTATAGTTTTTCCACAGGGCTACGACAAAGATTTCTTTTACATTATGGCCTATCGGGCAAAATTCTTGAAAGTGCGCTAGCCTTTAAACGGTCGATTCGATTGAGCTCAAATTGGGTATACAGGTTATAAATCACCATCTTAAGACCGGTATTGATTTTAGTGTGTATAAGACTTATAGTTTTTCTACAGGGCTACGACAAAAATGTCTTTTATATTATGGCATAATGGCATATGGGGACAAATTCTTGAAAGTGCCCAAGCGTTTAAACGGTGCATTCGATTGAGTTTCCATTGGGTATATATGTTTGAATGATTCATCGATTAAAATTTATTTAAATGCTTGGTCATGATCTTAATCGTAAGTGTTCGGAAAGTCGAGTGGAGTCACTCCAGATTTTTTTTTTTCATATTCTTATTATTTTCTTAATTTTTATGATTTTCCACTACAGTATTTTTTACGAACGAGTGTCAGTCATTAAAATGGGAGTCCAAAACGTGTTTCGGAGCTACAGCAATGACAATTTTCAATGTCATCCTTTGAAAAAAAAAAAAAATTTAAAGAAAAAATCAAGACACTATTTTTGCTAAAACTTATCTTAGCGACGAAATGTAAGATCCAAGAGGACTTGTTCTCCTTCAGTTGCGTGCATTGTTTTCCTTTCACTCATAAGATGATGGACAAAATTTCAATTTTTCATCCTAAAACATCTGTGAGATATCTTATAAAGAGGATCAGCTACTACACATGAATTTAATGTGAACAAAAAGATATTTTCTTTCGTAATTTCTGTATGACCCCCGAAGGAAAGAATCTGTGTAATCTATATATATATATATATATACAGAGAGTGAGAAGTGAAAATTAGAATAGAATAATTGTAAAATTTGTAATGAAATCTTATTGTTTAAAAAACAAAAAACAATATATTCTTAAAAATAATCGATACATTTGATATTTAGTGTGCATCCCCTTGTTTTTTTATTATTAAAGATTCGATACATCTTGCCATACTTTGTTAAGATGGTTGTATTTAGTTGTTAGGGTGGCAAATTGGGATGTCTTTCTATCAGAGCATTTTTTCTTTGCAATGGCCCGAAGATTGTCTACTGGGCTCATATCCGGACTGTTTTCGGGCCATGGAAGAGATTTTATGTTTTTTTTTTTTTTTTTTTTTTTTTTTAAATCGAAAAATTGGGTCACAGGTTTTGCTTTATTGCATGGAGCTCCATTCTGCATGAATATAAAGTCTAAATTTCAAAACCAGTCTTTTAATTGTGGAATGGGTCTTTGTGGAAACAATTTTTTGCCGATGAACCATGCCAACGTTTTCAAATTGCAATATCTCGGAAACTATTCAACTCAGAGACATGGGATTTTTTAAAATTTAATTTTCTTAGACAAAGAGCAACAGTTTTTTCTAATTATAAGTGGTAGGAAAAGAGGGACCGTATAAAAATTAAACTTTGCATTTTAATATGTATACAGCCTCCAGTAAAAATATTGCCATTTCTTGAAGCTGCTCTTTATACTTTTCTAATTGAAGGTGCATTTCGATCACTTATGGTATAAAAGATAATCGCTTTTTGACATCTATTTGAATCACCCTGTCGTATATGTATGTAATGTATAAAAAGGTACTTTGCGTTTTACTAGTTTGGGTATTGTTCAAGCGGGTACTTTCACTGTAAGTTTTGCTTTCCTGTCATACTTGCCACGCGCGCTCTGGAGCTATGTCTTTAGTTAATTGTCAGACACCAAGCCCTCGATTCTGTGTTCTTTTTAGTGTACGCGTGTCCCCACGCCTTTGTAACCCCGGATGCAGGCCATGTTAATAAATGCATCTAATTCGATTAGAGAGAGGCGGAGTTATGTCTTAGCAAACCACGTGGTGTGGTGAACGTAAATACGCCCGCACCTCGAAAATCAGGAGACTTCTGTCACTAGAACTGCTTAATTAATCCACGAGGATTTTCGTACCCGTCTCCCCTCCCCTCTTCTCACTCTATACTCTATAACTTAAATGTAATGCTCAATAAACCATTTTACCTGCCTTAACTCTGGAACTTTACTGGAATATCTGACGTCTCATGTATATATATATACCGGGTGCGCCAAAAGTTCACGCAAACTTTAAAAAATCATTAAAAAAGAGCAAATTATGATAAAAAAGTGCGATTTGCACGAATGGCATCAGAAAGAGGATGGATTTTTTTAAAGGACAAAAAACAAAAAAAAAATCGTTAAAAAAGTGACCGATAGGTGGCGTTGCTGTGCATACACCAAGATGATGTATGCAAATCAGGTTGTCAATAAAACACATAAATGCACGTGCAGTAGCGGATTTAGGGGAGGGGCTACGGGGCTTCAGCCCCCCCCCCCAAAAGAGATTGCTCAAGGGTAACGTTCTGCTTCATTATGCACTTTGAGTATGTAAAGTGATCTTTTTTAATTACTTAGCCCCTCCCAAAAGTTTTTACATTGGTTTAGAGTAAAATTTATCTTTATAATACATTTTGTTTGGGTGAAATAAGCTTTTTTCAAAATTTAGCCCCTCCCAAAACAGACTTTCTGGATCCGCCACTGTTCCCGTGGACTCCTCAATCAATGCCGACATCATGCTGTCGTTACAGGATAAAGCGTTGATTATCGAGCTCTTGTATAAGAATAACGAATCAGCAACAACGTACTGAGGAAATTTCGCACTGCAAAGTAAATCTTTGAAAATATAGAATTGTGTCGGTGTCGTGTTTCTGCTCATTTTTATTTTAATGCGTACCTCATTTGCATTCATCTGCTTCGCATACTCAACATCAGCGCCACCTATCGGTCATTTTTGAACTAATTTTTTTTTTTTTTTTTTTTTTGTTCTTGAAAAAAATACGCCCTCTTTATGATGTCACACATGCAACCGGATATTTTTATCATCATTTGGTTTTTTTTTTTAATGATTTTTTAAAGGTAATTTGGGTTTTACTAGTTTGGGTATTGTTCAAGCGGTACTTTCACTGTAAGTTTTGCTTTTCTGTCTTACTTGCCACGCGCGCTCTGGAGCGATGTTTTATTTATTTTGTTATTTGTCAGACATCAGGCCGTCGATTCTGAGTTCTTTAGAGTGTTCACGTGTCCCCACGCCTTGGTAGCCCCGGATGCGGGTCATGTTGGTAAATGTGTGTGGTTCGATCAGAGATAAGAGAGAGGCGGAGTTATGTCTTCGCAAACCACGTGATGTGGTGAGCGTAAATACACCCGCACATCGAAAATCGAGAGACTTCTGCCACTGGAACTGCTTAATGAGTCCACGCTGATTTTTGTACCCGTCTCCCCTCCCCTCTTCTCATTTCTCATTCTATATTGTAACTTATTAAATGTAATGTTCAATAAACCATATTACCTGCCTTAACTCTGGAACTTTACTGAGATATCTGACGTCACACACACACACACACACACACACACATATATATATATATATATATATATATGTATATATACACATATATATATATATATATGTGTGTGTGTGTGTGTGTGTGTGTGTGTGTGTGTGTGTGTGTGTATTCGAGATGATTTCATCACACATACAGTAATATGCATGAATCCTATTGGAGGCTTCTCTAGAAAACAAAGACGTAAAAACAGTTTAGCCTTCCCGACCTGTTATTTCTGCCTTGGGTGCAAACAGACGCGTTTCGGGGCATGTGTGTTTGCACAGGTGGAATATAAGCGGAGTTTATGAACGAAAATGAAAAGTAACCAGAAAAGACAAATCACGTCAGACGCATCCATTGTAAAAACGTTTTCCAACTAAACTACATTTTTGCGGCAAATGTTGGCGTGGCGAGATTTCAGTTGTGTGATTAAGGCAAAGCGACATAAGGAGAGGGGGGAATTCCTTCAGCGAGGGATCTTTTTAAGGGTTTCTGACGCGTGCCCACGTTACGTCTGGAGCAAAATCGCCCAGACCGTTAGATGGACTGTTACGGTTTAGGACAAAACCCTGGAACTTACACTACGGGCAAAATTTTAGGGCTTGTCTTAGAAATGCTGTACATCACTATTAATTTAATTTTGCTAAACTTTGTAAAAGATCTTTGAAAATGTATTTCCATCTGTTAACTGGAAAATAAATCTTTAAAAACTTATATAATATGCTCGAAAAGGATGAATGTCTCTACAGTGTCATAGACAGTGATGTATTGGAATTCTTTTCAGTGCTCCTGCTGAAGTATTTATAAATACAGACCCTCTTTCCGGCGGAGAGCTTAATCTTGCCATCCTTAATAACAAATACCCATTTTGTTTCGCTTAAAAAAGGGTTAAATTATCTAAATGACGCTTTAAAGAACGACTGCATTGGAATTCTGAGCACTTCTGTAAAAGAGCAATAAATGCTCCGAACACAGTTTTCAATAGGGTACTTCGTACTGTGCTTAGGAATAGTACATATAAATTTCGTAGTTTCAGTTTGAGGTCGGACGGACAGACATAGTCATAAATACAGTGACCGCCGCTTATTAAGGTCACGTCGGGACGGATTGAATTGGAGTGGAATAACCGAAATCTGATGTAAACGGCGCGACCTGTAAAGGTGAGAAAATTTAAGAAAACAAATGAGTTAATTGAATCCAAATATATGAATTATATCTGTCAAGAGTTAAACGTATGTACATATTTATTAAAGAAGTGAAAAAGCGAAAAAATACGCAAGTACATTTATTAAAAAAAAAAAAAAAATCTGCAGTGACTCCACTCGACTTTCCGAACACTTATGATTAAGATCATGACCAAGCACTTAAATAAATTTTAATCGATGAATCATTCAAACATATATACCCAATGGAAGCTCCATCGAATGCACCGTTTAAACGCTAGCGCACTTTCAAGAATTTGTCCCCATGTGCCATAATGCCATAATTTAAAAGAAATTTTTGTCGTAGACCTGTAGAAAAACTATAAGTCCTATACACACCAAAATCAATACCGGTCTTACGATGGCGATTTATAACACGTATACCCAATTTGAGCTCCATCGAATATACCGATTAAAAGGTTGTGCACTTTCAAGAATTTGCTCCCATACGTCATAATGTAAAAGAAATCTTTGTCGTAGCCCTGTACAAAAACTATAAGTCCTATACACACCCAATTCAATACCGGTCTTGCATTGGTGGTTTATAACATATATATACCCAATTTGAGCTCCATTGAATGACCCGTATAGGAGCTATCGTGTTCACTCACATATACACACACACACACACATACATACATCTCCTAAAAATAGCATAAATGAATTCAGAAGACCTCCAAACGTGTTCATACACCCAAATCTCGAAGTCGAATTTTTTCATGATGACAATACTTTCCTTACAGGGTACATGTTCGGAAAGTAAAAACAGTTTCAACTTCTTGAGATGGGGTGGAGGGAATCCGAAGCTAAAGGCTGATTTAGGAGCGCAGCAAATTGAATCTGGCTTAACCCTTTAACGCGCAGTGATCCCGCTCTGGAATCATCAAACTCTGACGTTCAGACTGGTGCCAGTCACGAAGAATAGATTGGATTTCTATAAAAATAGTTGCGGGTCACATAGCTCCACGAGAATCTTTTACTTTTTAGCACGTCATTTCCCGTGAAAAAATGGTCACGACTATTTTTAACAGCACTGATATCTGCTGAAAAATGGAAGAATGGGAGAACAGACGGATAGATTGCCCAATGCTGAAAAAAGGGCAGCCGTTGCCATCGCTCGACTTAACTACCAGCAAGAGGGCGGACGATCGAAACGTTCATCGCGTGCCACAGATCAAGAGACCCTTTTTTGACGCAGCTGGCTGTGCGCGAGCACAGCCAGCTGTCGGTTGTTTGGCCAGCTGTTTTGGCCAATATGGCCCAACATGTGTGTTGCGATATTGAAAGTTTTAAAACGTGTGCTGCTTTTAAGTTTATAGTATGCTTATTTCCCTATTAGTAGAGTCTATAAGTCAAACATAACTGTATTTTAATTTTGATTCATCCCATGGAAAAATAAAAGAGGCAGATCGGCATCGGGCAATACTGATCCATCTCGCCAAAAAACGGCGTGACAACCCTAACAATCACTTCAAACTTTAGTCTCCTCGAGTCGGATTGGCATGGTGGTTAGGATTCTGGCTTCCCACAACTTAGGTCTCGAGATCGATCTCAGTCGCTGACGCTAGGCGGAAACAGATTAAAATAACTTGAGGTTTCAGCGTAGAGGGGAAAATGCAAGTTGGGCAAGTGTAAACTTGAGCACTTGATTTAAGCTTACACGCTTGAAAGTTTCAAGCTTAATTCAAGTTTATTGACTTGATAAATCAAGCTTACTGCAAGTTTGATTCTAATTTGCTGTGCTGTCTGGGGCTCATAGAACACAAGCCAGATCAATGAAACTGGTTCTAGAGTCATAAATAATTATAAGATCTTTCATGTGATATTGTAACCCAGTTTAACTTACTGTTACATACACTAACAGTAAATACAGGGGCCGCCGCTTAATTGGATCACATTCGTGTCATCGATTTTCGATCCAGTAAAGCGGCGGTTTGATTGAGGCTTTTAAAAGAGAGATTCCGTTCCGTTCTCCATGATTTGATTCGATAAAATAGCTGATCCAATTCACCAGTGATCCAATTAAGCGGCAGCCACTGTACTTATTTAAATATTAATGTCTTTTAGGTAAAAAATATTTTAGAAATAATTTGAAGACGATTTTTAAAAATAAAATATTTTAATTTAGTCAATTAATTATCAATTTTGAAAGCTTTTCACTTCTAAATCTCCATCTTTAGGGGGGGTGGGGTCTTTACCCCCATAGCTCCCTCCGTGGGTGCGCCTAAGATTGACACGTTTCGAGGTCTTCTGTATTAATTTATTCTATTTTGTATGTATGTATGTGTGTGTGTGTGTGTGAGTGAACCCGATAGCTCCTAAGCGGTGCATTCGATTGAGCTCAAATTGGGTACATAGGTTATAAACCACCGTCAAATGGCTGGTATTGATTTTGTTGTGTATAGGAGTTATAGTTTTTTTTTTAGAGGGCTACAAAAAGATTTCTTTTACATTATAGCCTATGGACAGAAATTTTTGAAAGTGCTGCATTCAGTTAAACGCAAATTGGGTATGTATATCATAGGTCACGGTCACATGACCGGCATAGAGTTTGGTGAGTATGGAGCTGATAGTTTGTTCACGGGGTCGCAAAAGAGAATTCTTATACATTATGGTCTATTGACGCAAATCATTTAAAGTCAGCTAATATCTGAATGACTGAAAAATCACTAGAAATACTGGTGTTAAACGATAAAGTAATTAAAAAACTTTGTAAAAAACACACATAAGAAGTAATAGGTAAGAGGATCCTCTTACCTATTTTAAACCTATACAAGGTTTAAAGTTTTTTAATTACTTTAATATCTGAATGGTACATTCGATTGAGCTCAAATTGGGTACATATGTTGTATACCACCATCGCATCACCGATATTGATTTTCTTGAGTATAGGAATAACAATTTTTTTTACAGGGCAACAAAGGGGAAATATTTTACATTATGGACTATGGGCGGAAATTCTTGAAAATGTGCTTGCATCTAAACCATGCATTCGAGTGAGCGCAAATTGAGTATGTATATTATAGGTCATGGTCACATGAGCTGCATAGAGTTTGGTGCGTATGGAGCTGATAGTTTGTTCACGGGGTTGCAAAAGATAATTCTTATACTTTATGGTCTATGGAGGCTAATCATTCAAAGTGAGCTAGTGTCTAAAGGATGCATTCGATTGAAATCAAAATAGGTACGTATATCATAGTACACTGTATTAAATATCTGTAATTTTACAACACAATGTGCTGTATCTAATTTACAACACGTGCAGCAAAATCAAATTCAAGCACTCGCGCTTGGTTCTTTAAACTTAGGGTGGCACTTCTGGTGGTCACATGACATTCATAGCGAATCAGAATATCGTGCCATTATCAGTGAGCTAAGCTAGGACTCCAGGCAAGAATATGTGAGTTGAGAGAGGGTTTGGTTGCCATGCCCATGTTTTTGTAATCTGGTATATGTAAACCGACGTGTTGTTTAACCGACTCTTGTTATACTTCAACGGCTGTTAAAGATTTCAATAAAATTGATTATGGGAGGGCGGTTGTGTTCAGACGTTAATTGTTGAAGTCGTTCCAGATTTGAAAAGCAAATGCGTAAATTTCCAAGAGATATTGAACGAAGAAAACAGTGTGGATAGTGAATTGCCGATGTGTTACAATGGAATCCGGTTACGGACAGGGTTGCCAGATTTGGCTAATATTAGCCAATTTGGCTATTTTTGATCACTATTGGCTAGAAAATTTGTAAAGAAAATAGCCAACCTGATTTTGGCTAATTCTTGGCTATTTTTATCATGGTTGCTATAAATTGGCTAATATTAACTAATTTGGCATTTTTAAAGCATATTTGACTAGATAAGTTTTTTGAAGAAATTGTCAAACTATTTAGCATTAGCAAGAAGGAAAATTCAGTTACCTCAACCAACTCCAACAAGGAGGAAGATGGGGTCATGTGTCAGGTCCCTAAAGATCCTGTCATTACCCTTGACGTCAGACCGAGAGCTGCTGCGTTGGTGGCTGGGATGGTCCTATTTGATGCCCCATTCTTTCCAAATTTTAGCGTTAGGGTATGCTGCTGCCGCCCCTTTATTATTTTATTTCATTGCTTGCCTATTTTTATTTTTAATTCGCCGCCAGTGGCGGACTGACACCGTTGCATTGCAGATATGCATAGATCGCAAATTTTTATTTATTTTAGATTTGTTATATTAAATTTTATGTTTACATAGCAACAGTTACAATAATTTATATATTTAGGTTGTTTTTAACTAATATTAATGCACTATAAGATAAAGGATAAAATTTGTCATGCTGTGTAAATGAATTAAATTTTATTTCCAAAGTTAGTCAGAACATCTTGAAAGAAATACACTGTATTAAATATCTGTAATTTTACAACACAATGTGCTGTATCTAATTTACAACACGTGCAGCAAAATCAAATTCAAGCACTCGCGCTTGGTTTTTTAAACTTAGGGTAGCACTTCTGGTGGTCACATGACATTCATAGCGAATCAGAATATCGTGCCATTATCAGTGAGCTAAGCTAGGACTCCAGGCAAGAATATGTGAGTTGAGTGTCGGTTTGGTTGCCATGCCCATGTTTTTGTAATCTGGTATATGTAAACCGACGTGTTGTTTAACCGACTCTTGTTATACTTCAACGGCTGTTAAAGATTTCAATAAAATTGATTATGGGAGGGCGGTTGTGTTCAGACGTTAATTGTTGAAGTCGTTCCAGATTTGAAAAGCAAATGCGTAAATTTCCAAGAGATATTGAACGAAGAAAACAGTGTGGATAGTGAATTGCCGATGTGTTACAATGGAATCCGGTTACGGAAGTTGGACTTTGCAGTGTAAGTAATTCTATCATAATATTTATTTGGTTGAAATTATGATATGTAGTAAAAAGTTTAGGTTCCAGATAATCGTATAATGTTG
>JAWZYV010004918.1:0-13177 GCA_038373885.1 Cheiracanthium punctorium
GCACTTACCTTAATCATAAAAAAAAAATTAAAATATAAGTTACATTAATTAAAATATAAGTTTTTCGAATTAACATGTGTCCACTGTATATTCAGATTGATATATAATCCCTGACCATCTTTATTTAAAGATATTTCCTTGACGCTTTATGACAGAATTCCATGCTAAAATTCTGTACATTACTTTGAGCCAAATAGGGATTTTTTTTTTTTATTATGGGAAATTGTGTACAAAAATAAATTTTTTCGTAATGTAGTCTTTTTTTTCCTACTGTTTTTTAAATTTACATTACTTATCTCTAATGGGTAAAGAATTAAATCATGTCACCATCTTTTTGGGGCATTCTGTATATATAAATATAGCCTCAAGTATTTAATAATGTGCCATTTCAAAATACTTTTGATATATATCGCATAGCATTAAGCATAACTGATTCAATATTCTCTATGCTGCTATTCACATATGATTCTCAGAACCAGTGGCTTGTACTGTTTAGCAAAATACTCAGTTTAAACTGTAATTTATTCTTAAAACAAAAAGATCAGGTTGTGGATCTTGAAATGTGCAATTCTGAACCATTATGAGTACTTAAGAATATGCCAGTATTCCAGCTCAGAATCACTAAATTAGATGCTATTAGGTATGGATATGCCCACTTGGACATTTCCTGGATGGGCTGGCCATCTTCAAGTTTTCCATTAAGAGTGATACAATTTAAAAATAAAAAGCACACAAATTATTCAGCGAGACAATTTTTTAAAATTTTATTTGAAAGCTTACATTATGCCATTAAGTATGAAAAATAATATCCTTCATGTGAGCACCACTACTTCTTTGTACATACCACATTCTATTAACCCAATTTTCCACCACTCTCACATAAATTTGGTGTTATTTCATTAATAACATGTTCAATGTTGGTTTTTAATTGCTCAATTGCTATTGGATTGCCAGCATAAACTTATGACTTAACATATCCCCAAAGAAAGAAATCGCAAGAACTGAATAATGTTGTCCATGAAATATCTCAAATTTCTCTCAGTATTCATATATGAACACCGATTTTGATAAAACAATTTAATAGTTTTGAAATGTTGTTCAAGCGTGTATCTTTCCATGATTGAACGGCATAGCATACTAAACACAAATGACACAAGAAATTAGTTAAAATTTTTTTTATTTGGGAATACCTTATTCCCCTGTACATGATATATATTTCGGTTACACACATAACCACCTTCAGTCGTTTCTGGAGCTCTCACTAATGGCGGCTTCTTTTTATATCTTCTTCTTGAAAGTTCAATGCATGACGTCATCCCATGATTGGTCGATTGTATGAAGCGTATCGTTGATGCTGCCCTCTGTCGTCATTATTTCTAAGCTCTCACGAATGTAGGCATATATACTATTTTTAAAGTTGGCTATTTTTTTTTAATATTTTTAAAATCAATGGTAATGGGCTCTTTCAAAGCAAGACGGGCTAGAGCGGTACTTTGTTTCTGGAGGTTAATGTCTTTAAAATGTTCATTTTTTCGCTCTTTAATTTTCCTTTTTGTAACGCCAATGTAGCAATTTTCTTTATTAGTATCGTTTGACAAAAAATTAATTTTATAGATCCCTGCGGTTTCGATGGGGTTGATTGGGTCTTTTTCCGATCTAATGCGCTGAAAGATTGTTTTATTAGGTTTAATTGGAATACGGAAGTTCTTTTTACTGGCGATATTAGAAAGTTTATTGGCTATCCCTCGGCTGTGGTAATGTGTGTCCCTCGGTGGTTATGTGTGTAACCGAAATATATATCATGTACGGGGGAATAAGGTATTCCCAAATAAAAAAAAATTTTAACTAATTAATCTGCCGTATTAAATGTTTTTATTATGACACAAGAAATGTTTAAAAAGAATTGTAATGTTGCAATTCTAACCATTTAAAATTGTATCATCCCTATTTTAAAAACCCTATAAAGGTTGTCCCCCCAAAAATAGCAAGAACCTTTTAGAGGATGTAAGGCACAAGGATTGAGAATCACCTGTTCGAGCATGGTTTGTTAAAAAACTAATGGATCCTTCACAGAAAACACTTGACTAAAATTGGTAGTTTAAAATTTTTAATTTCATCAATGAGTCTTAGACAAGATCGTTGTTTAGGATTTATGAAATTCTGTCAAGAAATTAGATAAATACTTCCAACACTTTTCCTGAAGTGATTTTTTATTACACATTGCTAGGTGATTCTAAATCCTTATATGCCTTACCTCTTCTAAATGTTTGTTGCATTTGAAGCATTTCTTTCAACCAGGACTTATAAGTATAATCTAAAAAGCAAGAAGACTAAAAAGTTTTCTAGCTGAAAAAAACATACCTGAGAAAAGATGCCTTCAAAATTTTCCATTCTAGGAAATACCAAACTAAATTTTTGCCACCATATAACTTCCTATAGGAATTACCATTGATCATTATAAAATATTTAAGCCTTTATGACCCAAGGATAAGCAATGAATTACAAAAGAAGAAAAGAATATCTATATTCCAGAATTGCTAAAGTTTGTAGCATTTATTATTTCCTTTCAACTCGCGAGTAGTTAAACAATTTCTCTTAAATCTTTTAAGTAAAGTGCAATCTTCCATGTTTCTTTGAATGCCTGCATCCTTCTGAGGCTCCAAAATATTTACAATTTACAGCCAAAGGTTCAAAAACATGGTCTTTTAAGAGAAAAAACTACAAACATTCCTGCCATTTTGAGTGTCTGAAAGTCTGTAAAATTTATTGGCTTTTGTAGGCCAAAAATCTAAATCTTAGTGGCAATTTGCAAGCCAGAAAATTTTAAACAGCCTTGACTTTTGAGGATATCAAGTTTCATGCTCGGGGCATTTTGCAGACCTCTAATTCAGAATATTTATACATTTAAGGGTGTTCTGTTTGAAAAGCTATTGTCGTTACAGAACTTTTGAACAGCTTTAAAAACAAACCAATTATGTTAAACACTTGAAAAAAATTAACAGTGCTTTTTCATCCAGTCCGCTATGTGCTAATACTTACGGTAAAACTGTATGTCTCATGCAACTTTCAGAAAAAAATCATAAATGCTAAAATTGCCTTCAAAAATGAGCCCAAGGGTTCATTGTGTTGAGAGAAATATTACAAAATTCTGTATGTTTAGCATTTTTTTCCCGAGTGTTTCAGGAAAAAATAGGAGTTATGTATTTCAGAACTCCTACAGGTTTGTAACACTTCACAGTACAACTTGCAAAGAGACATTCTAAGTTTTTTCGAGTCCAGTGCAATTAAATTCTTTAAAACACTGTTCAAAAGTTGCACGATTTTCAAAATAAACAGCATTTAGTTTTCTGCAAAATTGACCAATTTTTAAATTCTTGCGCGAACAACTTAGTAATTAACTTTTAAAAATATATTCAGAAATGATACTTTTGTTATTGTTAGCTATTACCGTTTTGCTAGAATCAAAATTGTTGCAATTGAGCACCACCAAGTTTTTTGGCAGGAAAGATTACTCAGAAAATTATGCGCATGCATTTCGATGTCAATCTTTTTTAATCTCGTGAATAACAAAAAAAAAAAAAAAAAAAAAAACCATTCCTTTATTTGAATATCCATAAGCTTAAAGTAGACACTTATTTATATTTTCAATTTAAAAAAAATTAAGAGTTGATTTTTTTAGGACAGTACCTAAATAATCATGTTTTCGTGAAAGATTTTTTGGCGACAATGATAACATACAACTTCTCTCATTCAAAATAAATATGTTATACTGCAATACGTAGTACAGAAGAATTTTTTATAATAATTTTAATCTTAATCGATTAAATTTTAAATAAGTGTAGTAAATGCATGTATGATAGTTAAAATATACAATATAAAGTTCTCATTCCCACTCCCCCTGTTACATTAAGTTCAGCTTTTTTTATATTTGGGTACTTTCATGCCTGTAGTTGATAGACTCCCAAGCCATTTGTTAATAATAATCTCTCCTTCATAATGTGATGACAAAAGGAGGTTTTATAATAAAGGACATGCTTTCTTGAACAGCGAGTCCAAAATACTGTTAAAATATGAACAAAACTTTCTTAAGAGATCAAACATAAATCCAAAATGATTGATTAATGACACACAGTTTAAACCTTTAATGTAGACGGAATTCAAATGAAGAACTTTTCAATGTGGTACTACAGAAAATTGCAGTTCTATTTATATAGATCTATAAAAATACATTCTCAATTGATAGAATAATACTTCCACAAGGCATTTTTATAACTTTTGTTCCTGAAATTAAAAGTAAAAACAAACTGACTATTGATTTATAATACAAATATTTTACCCCAAAACATTTTATAAAGAAATAATCTCATTTTAAAAATAGAAACATACAATTTTTTATTTATTTTATCCAATAGAAGAGTAAAAATACTCAATATCACTGCGAACATTATCTCTAGCACATCTATTAATATATCTGTGCTAAGCCTGGTGTTCTTAACCTGGTGTATAATATTACATGAGTATACTAAGAAATAGGTTTGCAATTAAAAATTTGCTTATAAGATATGCATTTTCATGAAGAAACAAATATTTACCATCCTTCTTTAATTTTATCAAATGTTCAGGTTAATAGTTCAAGATTACTAAAAATAGTTTTTTACCGATATTTCCAACTTTGAAAAACATAGGCACCAAATTATGAAAGGTTAAACAACACATGCAAGTATTTTGCATAGAGCTTTTGTGTTTCTCTAATTTCTTTATATACACATGAACAGTAAAATCACATTACAACGAGCATGTACATTTACATTCACTTAAACAGATATTTTAGATTAACAAATAAAATAGTTCTATTTAAAAAGCATCATATAATACAATATTAGTCATAGTAAAATTTTACTAATAAAATTTTCAGCATTATAAATTTGAACTTTGGTCCTCTGAATTTTATTGTAGGACTAAGAATTTACTGCTTACATAATTACTGTGAAATATGACCTAATATAATCATCAGTTTTTATTACAAAAATAAATGGAGAACAAGGGTCTGAATGTCAAAATTCATACATGCAAACTAGGCTCAAATTACTTTAAAAATCACATTGCATATAGATATTATAAAAATGAAAGGAAATTTGAGATGAAACATTTTGATGTGTTACTTATATAGCAGCGTAAAATGTACATCATGGAAATAGTAGTGGAATTATACATTGATAGAACCAACTTCATAGGCCCTCATACATAATGCATTTCTTATTCTGCAATAAATTAGAACCATAATGAAAACAAATCACTCAGTTTTTATGCAAATGGTTGAAATCACATTAAAATTGACATGCCACTGGATTTTCAATGCATTGGACTTAATATATTTTTATGCTAAGCATAAGCCAAATTCATTATATTTTTCTATAAACGGCAGATTCCACCCAATTATGTTTTATGGCTCTCTTAAAAAAGAAAAGAAAGAAAGAAATATCAGGTTTTGTACGTTCCCACAAAACTCCTACATTTTTTGGGGAAAAATCAGGGCCCTTCAAACTTCTGAGTTTTACTGTGATCGCCCCTACAAATCTCTTGATTTTTCTCTTTGCATGGAATTTACGACTAATTTTGGAACAGACTAGTTTTTTTCTGATAAAACAGCAGACATGCTAACTGCTCTAGAAAGAAGAAATGTTATTCAAAAGTACACGAATGCTTATTTCAATTTGTTTTTATAAATTTCTTGATTTTTTTAATGAATCTGGATTTAGTAATTTTAGAAATCAAAACATACTAATTCTGTGAATTTGCATGAGATAATTTTTCCCACTAAGCTATGCAAAATCAATCTGATTTTCTTTTTGTATGAAAAGTACAGTTTTTGATAATGCAACTTAACATAAAAGCTTTTTGTGCCATAGTATTTTTATTGATTTGTGTATCATTTTCCTTCTGGAATTTCAAATCTAGGAGAATCTATATTTAATTTTATTCTCATGTACAGTTTTTTTTTAAGTTTTAGAAATTTTTTATTTTTTTATACTTAATACTTAAATGTTAAAAAATGTAATCTTGTGAGTTGGTAATTTTCAGCTGAAATATAGGAACATAGAATATGTGCCTGCCATGGTTCCATTTCTATTCATTGAGGTATTTAGGCAGAAGATTCTGAAACTACCTGTAAAAATATTTAAGCATTTATTAAAGAATTATTCATTTCCTAATTAAACAAGAAAACTTTTCTCTTCTTTTATTCAATTCATTTGAATTCTTATTCTTGAAACTAAATATGGGATCGAGAAAGCCTGATGCATATTAATAAATTTCATTCCATTTCTGGTCAAGATTTGTCAGAAGAAAGTGATATATTTATGTCCTGAAATCAAATTTTCATCAAAATCTTCCCCTTCATGGGTGCTCCAATGAAAAATGTATAAAAATCATAATGATAAATTCACAATGAGTCCTGAAAAAATGCATTGAGAATGCTTGTCTCCTGAAAATCTCCTACATTTTGTATACGGAATTGAGTACCAAGCCCTGTATATAACATAATATAAAATAATTTAAATCAAGAAGTTAAAATATTTTGGTTAAAATTATTTTCAGAAGTTTCGCAACAGATACTGGCTAGTTGTTTAGTGTATAATAAAGCTTGTGAAGAGACAAATTGAAAATTGTGTTTGGAGTCTCATGTATTTTATTTGTTTTTCATTATGCTTAGAAACTGGAACAGATTATATTTCTTAAAACAATTATACAATATTTTTAATACAATATATACAAAAACCTTTAACAATTTTTAAGCACATATTTAAAATTTTAAACAGAGAACTGATATTATAGCAGTATCTACAAATAACTTATAATAATATATAATCATTCGATCATAAAAATATAAATATTTCGTAATGAGCTGATGACAATCATGTCTGTTGGATTATTAGCTAAAAAAACAATAAATAACCACACATTGATTTATAACACAAATACAATATATTTACAAAACAAAGTTTCAGAAGAAATCTTGATCACAAAGTATGATATACTACATATAAATGTCTATCAGCTAGAAGTGTTTGATTGAGGTAAACAATGGTATTCAACGGCATCATGAATAGTGGGAAATATTGATGGATGATGAGGAACTTTTTCATAAAATTTTGCTCTTTCCATAATTTCCTGCATTGCAACTGAAAAAGTACAAAATTAATGTATAAATATTCCATGTCACAAGCAAATTATTTTATAACAAATTACGTAGTTAGAGCAAATTTGCAGACAGCCAAACAGTCCAGTAAAATGATTTAAATAAACAAACAAAATAGCACTAACAGCTAAATAACTGTTTTTTTAACTAAAAGCAAACTTGTTACGAAACCCTATAGTTGTGCTTTTCCTTCATACAAGATGATTAATTTAGTGTTGACTCTAGAAAAAAAGGGCCGCCGGGGGGGAAATTTTCAAAAGGGGCACCCTGTTCTCAAAAAGGGCACTTTGGGGTTCCACGAGAATGTACAGGTAGATAACATATAGAAACTGGTTTGAAATGATCTGATCCCTGAAACTTTAACATGTAGAGTTGTAATATGTGTTCTGACTTACAATGCATAGTAAGATTTTTTCCAATTTGTCTTAGTCCCCCCCCCCCCCCACTTCTTTTGGAGAAAATATCCAGTAGAAGTAAGTGTAAGCGAAATAGGAAAAATAATTTGTTGATAATATTTTGGTCTAAACATGACATAAATATGTGAATTAAATCTACATAACTAGAAGTTTTGATTAAAAAAAAACTTCTAGCATAAAGAAGTTTAAATATAAGTAATGTTGAATTTTCTGCTTAATTTTTTTTCTCAAAATTACGTGACATACATGTTTATTATTTATAAGAATAGTACATTTATTGAAGAAGGTTTCAGAACTTTTTAGCCGGACATGATTTGTTAGGCAGTAGGGGAAGGCAGAGGGACTGTTAATTTTTGTTCCTCAATTTTATCACACTATCACTACTGGACCACAATTACTGGATCACATTCATATATGATATTTCACCTATATTGGTACAAACTTTTAAACAGAAAAGGACTGTCAGTGTAAGTGGATTAGGGTAGATGCATTTAGCATGTAATAAAAATAATAAAATTTCTGCAATGCAGGATGTATAAAATTTAATTATATAAATCAGAATTTTATTTAAATTCTTTTGTTTGCAATAATTATTGAATGAGTACCAAGTAAAGATTTTTAAAGTTACCCTTATTACTATTAGACATTATAAAAATTGCAACAAACAATTTAACTCATCCATCAATTGATAACTACAGAAATTGGGGAAATTTAATTCAGAACACAGAAGATTGCTGGAAAAAATGACATAGTCATGCAAATTTTGTAATACATCCTATGGTTGGAATGTAGAACACCATATCAAATCAAATCACTGAAATATATTTGTTATTCCTCTTTCACTTCTAATTTAATGCTTGCTCATTCATGAAAAGTGAATATAAGTTTTTAAAAAAGTACTATTTCTTTAAAATAAATAAAAATAATTACTACATGTAAGTTTTTTAGCAGGTATAAAATTAATTTTTTTTTTTAACTCACAGGATTGTCCAAAGGTATGTATGAAATAAAGTTTAAAATATTTTCAATAATTTATTTTTCATAAAGCTTTATTTTTAATTTCTTGTAACATACTTAAAAAGGTCTCTTTAAAAACACTAAATTTTCTTTCTTAAACCTTGCTTTAATCTTTTTAAAATAAAAATAGTACTAATCAATATTTATTTTAACTATCAAATGTTTTTAATCAGCTTAATATAATTAAAATAATCAACATCCTGGTGCCAAAAGTACTTAAACAAATTATCTATTAATAAACCTTCCAGAATTCTTTTTCTTTTTTTTTTTCAACTGAAAATAAGCTTAAATTGATGACAGTTTGTTTTATGAATAACCTAGCTGTTAACTTATGACACAATTTGTTTTCTGAAGACATCCTTTTCCAGAACTAGCTTTCTTTTACTTTTATTATTATTTTTTTTTTCCTTTCTTCATTCATTAAAATGTTGAGAATTTTTTAAATCGGAAGGTGTATAATATGAATATTTAAAATACCAAATCTTGTCAATAGTCTGATTTACTAAATTCTGCATTTACTCCACTTTTATGTAATTAAAAAGGGGGGGGGGGGGTCCGCCCCGGCGGCAAAAAAAAACAAACATGGTGGCCGGCAGGACACTTAGAAATAATAAAGAGGAAAACTAAAGGACCGAAATGGGGGCAGAATGCTAAAACTTAGAAAGAATGGGGCGGCAAACTGAAAGACCGCACCGGGCGTCAATAACCCTAGCGCTACATTGCTAAAGCAAAAGATCAAAAGGGAAATTTTCAAAAGGGGCACCCTGTTCTCAAAAAGGGCACTTTGGGGTTCCACGAGAATGTACAGGTAGATAACATATAGAAACTGGTTTGAAATGATCTGATCCCTGAAACTTTAACATGTAGAGTTGTAATATGTGTTCTGACTTACAATGCATAGTAAGATTTTTTCCAATTTGTCTTAGTCCCCCCCCCCCCCCCTTCTTTTGGAGAAAATATCCAGTAGAAGTAAGTGTAAGCGAAATAGGAAAAATAATTTGTTGATAATATTTTGGTCTAAACATGACATAAATATGTGAATTAAATCTACATAACTAGAAGTTTTGATTAAAAAAAAACTTCTAGCATAAAGAAGTTTAAATATAAGTAATGTTGAATTTTCTGCTTAATTTTTTTTTCTCAAAATTACGTGACATACATGTTTATTATTTATAAGAATAGTACATTTATTGAAGAAGGTTTCAGAACTTTTTAGCCGGACATGATTTGTTAGGCAGTAGGGGAAGGCAGAGGGACTGTTAATTTTTGTTCCTCAATTTTATCACACTATCACTACTGGACCACAATTACTGGATCACATTCATATATGATATTTCACCTATATTGGTACAAACTTTTAAACAGAAAAGGACTGTCAGTGTAAGTGGATTAGGGTAGATGCATTTAGCATGTAATAAAAATAATAAAATTTCTGCAATGCAGGATGTATAAAATTTAATTATATAAATCAGAATTTTATTTAAATTCTTTTGTTTGCAATAATTATTGAATGAGTACCAAGTAAAGATTTTCAAAGTTACCCTTATTACTATTAGACATTATTAAAATTGCATCAAACAATTTAACTCATCCATCAATTGATAACTACAGAAATTGGGGAAATTTAATTCAGAACACAGAAGATTGCTGGAAAAAAATGACATAGTCATGCAAATTTTGTAATACATCCTATGGTTGGAATGTAGAACACCATATCAAATCAAATCACTGAAATATATTTGTTATTCCTCTTTCACTTCTAATTTAATGCTTGCTCATTCATGAAAAGTGAATATAAGTTTTTAAAAAAGTACTATTTCTTTAAAATAAATAAAAATAATTACTACATGTAAGTTTTTTAGCAGGTATAAAATTAATATTTTTTTTTAACTCACAGGATTGTCCAAAGGTATGTATGAAATAAAGTTTAAAATATTTTCAATAATTTATTTTTCATAAAGCTTTATTTTTAATTTCTTGTAACATACTTAAAAAGGTCTCTTTAAAAACACTAAATTTTCTTTCTTAAACCTTGCTTTAATCTTTTTAAAATAAAAAATAGTACTAATCAATATTTATTTTAACTATCAAATGTTTTTAATCAGCTTAATATAATTAAAATAATCAACATCCTGGTGCCAAAAGTACTTAAACAAATTATCTATTAATAAACCTTCCAGAATTCTTTTTCTTTTTTTTTTTCAACTGAAAATAAGCTTAAATTGATGACAGTTTGTTTTATGAATAACCTAGCTGTTAACTTATGACACAATTTGTTTTCTGAAGACATCCTTTTCCAGAACTAGCTTTCTTTTGCTTTTATTATTATTTTTTTTTCCTTTCTTCATTCATTAAAATGTTGAGAATTTTTAAAATCGGAAGGTGTATAATATGAATATTTAAAATACCAAATCTTGTCAATAGTCTGATTTACTAAATTCTGCATTTACTCCACTTTTATGTAATTAAAACGGTGGGGGGGGGGGGGTCCGCCCGGCGGCAAAAAAAAACAAACATGGTGGCCGGCAGGACACTTAGAAATAATAAAGAGGAAAACTAAAGGACCGAAATGGGGGCAGAATGCTAAAACTTAGAAAGAATGGGGCGGCAAACTGAAAGACCGCACCGGGCGTCAATAACCCTAGCGCTACATTGCTAAAGCAAAAGATCAAAAGGGAAATTTTCAAAAGGGGCACCCCTGTTCTCAAAAAGGGCACTTTGGGGTTCCACGAGAATGTACAGGTAGATAACATATAGAAACTGGTTTGAAATGATCTGATCCCTGAAACTTTAACATGTAGAGTTGTAATATGTGTTCTGACTTACAATGCATAGTAAGATTTTTTCCAATTTGTCTTAGTCCCCCCCCCCCACTTCTTTTGGAGAAAATATCCAGTAGAAGTAAGTGTAAGCGAAATAGGAAAAATAATTTGTTGATAATATTTGGTCTAAACATGACATAAATATGTGAATTAAATCTACATAACTAGAAGTTTTGATTAAAAAAAAACTTCTAGCATAAAGAAGTTTAAATATAAGTAATGTTGAATTTTCTGCTTAATTTTTTTTCTCAAAATTACGTGACATACATGTTTATTATTTATAAGAATAGTACATTTATTGAAGAAGGTTTCAGAACTTTTTAGCCGGACATGATTTGTTAGGCAGTAGGGGAAGGCAGAGGGACTGTTAATTTTTGTTCCTCAATTTTATCACACTATCACTACTGGACCACAATTACTGGATCACATTCATATATGATATTTCACCTATATTGGTACAAACTTTTAAACAGAAAAGGACTGTCAGTGTAAGTGGATTAGGGTAGATGCATTTAGCATGTAATAAAAATAATAAAATTTCTGCAATGCAGGATGTATAAAATTTAATTATATAAATCAGAATTTTATTTAAATTCTTTTGTTTGCAATAATTATTGAATGAGTACCAAGTAAAGATTTTCAAAGTTACCCTTATTACTATTAGACATTATTAAAATTGCATCAAACAATTTAACTCATCCATCAATTGATAACTACAGAAATTGGGGAAATTTAATTCAGAACACAGAAGATTGCTGGAAAAAATGACATAGTCATGCAAATTTTGTAATACATCCTATGGTTGGAATGTAGAACACCATATCAAATCAAATCACTGAAATATATTTGTTATTCCTCTTTCACTTCTAATTTAATGCTTGCTCATTCATGAAAAGTGAATATAAGTTTTTAAAAAAGTACTATTTCTTTAAAATAAATAAAAATAATTACTACATGTAAGTTTTTTAGCAGGTATAAAATTAATATTTTTTTTTTAACTCACAGGATTGTCCAAAGGTATGTATGAAATAAAGTTTAAAATATTTTCAATAATTTATTTTTCATAAAGCTTTATTTTTAATTTCTTGTAACATACTTAAAAAGGTCTCTTTAAAAACACTAAATTTTCTTTCTTAAACCTTGCTTTAATCTTTTTAAAATAAAAATAGTACTAATCAATATTTATTTTAACTATCAAATGTTTTTAATCAGCTTAATATAATTAAAATAATCAACATCCTGGTGCCAAAAGTACTTAAACAAATTATCTATTAATAAACCTTCCAGAATTCTTTTTCTTTTTTTTTTCAACTGAAAATAAGCTTAAATTGATGACAGTTTGTTTTATGAATAACCTAGCTGTTAACTTATGACACAATTTGTTTTCTGAAGACATCCTTTTCCAGAACTAGCTTTCTTTTGCTTTTATTATTATTTTTTTTTTCCTTTCTTCATTCATTAAAATGTTGAGAATTTTTAAAATCGGAAGGTGTATAATATGAATATTTAAAATACCAAATCTTGTCAATAGTCTGATTTACTAAATTCTGCATTTACTCCACTTTTATGTAATTAAAACGTGGCGTAAAAGGGGGGGGGGGGTCCGCCCCGGCGGCAAAAAAACAAACATGGTGGCCGGCAGGACACTTAGAAATAATAAAGAGGAAAACTAAAGGACCGAAATGGGGGCAGAATGCTAAAACTTAGAAAGAATGGGGCGGCAA
>JAWZYV010004919.1:0-10648 GCA_038373885.1 Cheiracanthium punctorium
GGCTAACAAAGCATCATCGAAATTTTTTAAAGATTTGAAAGAATTAAAAGGGTCTGTAAAAGTTGCATTGTATTTTCTATATTTCTGCTAGTATGCTAATTCCATTTTTTGTACTCTTACAATGCAAACGAAATTTCGCGCGGTTAGTAAAAACCCATCAATGACGGATGGATACATCAGTTAGTAAAGTTATATAGAATGATATTCTTCAGAATATTTTTTATCTTTCGGAATTCCTTTGCTAATACAAAATGTATTTTTCAAATTCGAGCCAAAATGCCGCCCCTAAAATTTGCCGCCCCGGACAGGGGTCTGGTTTGTCCGGCCCTAGGGCCGCCCCTGCTGTTAGAGATTCTGATGTGTTTTAACATTTTCAAATAAGGCTAAAGTGTGTATCATTTTGGTTTGTCTGTCCATCTGTCCATCTATGCTCCTAACTGCCGTAAATATGCATCGATTGCTACAAAATTTATATATGTTATATAATGTATGTCGTATATAAGATTGATAACTTTTTACAGGTGCACTTAAAAGAATTCGATACATTATATCCTACGGGTAGTCGCAAGGGGCGGCAAATTTTTTTCTGAGAGGGGGCACTGGCCCCCAAATGCGCCCCCTTTGGTATGGGCTAGCTACTGCAGGACTTATATTAAACTAATACTAATTAATAATAATATAGTAATGCTCACTTATATATATTACCGCGAAGATAAAGGGGGCTGTAGCCCACCCTAGAAAATCAGGCCAGTTACGCCAATGATCAGTATCCTGTTTTGCAAAGCCCTTGAAAGGGTGTAGGTCTGCCCCCCCCTTGGGGGGGGAGCATCACGGTCTGCCCCCCCCCAAGAGGTGTTGGTTAAGACCTTTAAAATGTTAAGTTTTTTCTCACATGTGCTGCGAATATCAGAAATATGTTTGGCAAACGTAAGTTTTTTTGATATCTGCAGATATCTGCAATATATGCCATGGTGGGATATCATGAAAAGAGCATATAGGACATTTACATCCTCCAATTGGGTACCGACAAGACTCCTACGAATCCTTAGTCCAAAGGGAGGAGTGCAGATGGGACGATTCGCATAAAGGCGGTCAAGATGAGTATCGATAAAAGAGTTCTTTAATGGATGTGAGGGATGAGAAAGAATACGGAAATAAGTGTTTAATGATAGCTGATGATTTATGAGGGTGAGAGATGGCTCATGACAGGTGACATAAAGACTATGTACATGTGAAGTTCTAAAAGCACCGGAACAAATGCGTAGTGCAATATGATGCACAGTGTCAAGTTTTTTTAATGTTGATTTGCATGTTGGCCCGTACGCACAGTATGCATAGTTCAATTTTGAACGATTAACAGCACGGTAGATCCGCAGGAGAGCATCACGGTCTGCCCCCCCCCCCCAAGAGGTGTTGGTTAAGACCTTTAAAATGTTAAGTTTTTTCTCACATGTGCTGCGAATATCAGAAATATGTTTGGCAAACGTAAGTTTTTTGTCAAATGTTACTCCTAAAAATTTTACAGAATCCTTCAGAACTATATTAGTATGGCCCAGGTAAAGTTCTGGATCCCACGCTTTCGGCAGAAATGTGTGCACACTGTTTTTTCGGCAGATATGGTAAAACCGTTAATGTCACAGCATTTCAGAATACGATTGATGGTATTTTTAAGCTGCCGTTCGATGAGGCGCATGTCTTTGCCCTGGCAGGATATTTGGAGATCGTCTATAATATCGTAGGAGACCGATGGTCCCCATATCAGATATTAAACTGATAAGAACAGATTGGTTCAGAAGAGCATATTTGCAAGTACCGGGTCATACTATACGTTGCAATTCTATGCTACCATCATACACCAATCAAAGAGAAAAGAAAATTTTACACTTATAAAAACAACACAAAAAACTAGATAGGAAAGACCAAACGATAAATCGTCTTTATGAGTGAAAAATATAAAAAATTGCAAATAAAAAATGAGAAATAGGCATAAAAAATTAAAAATAAGGATAACATAGACTTAAGAGAGCATTCATCAACATGCATCCATCATCAAATTCACACACAATTTTTATTTACAATTGCATATGACAATAATCAAAGAAAATTACAATATACAAAGGTTTTCTTGTGCTTTTTACAATTTTTTTTTACGTAGGTGACGCAGTCCATATTGATATGGCGGGGACGAAGCACTTGTAATTGACGTCACCGTACCCTTGGAAAACGGCCCGGACGCCTTCGCTGCTGCCAGACGACGAAATGTTGAAAAGTACAAACCTCTGTGTCAGGAGCTAGAAGGCAGGTTCAAGAAGGTTTCCTTTGGGGCAATTGTGGTGGGTTCTTTAAGTTCTTGGGACCCCCCTAATGATAAGGTCTTAACGAAGGTATGCTCCCTCAAATATTCCAACCTCATGAAAAAGTTGATTGTGTCTGACTCAATACGGAAGTCCCGTGACATTTACACTGAGCATATAACTGGGATTAGGCAGGTCGACTACCACGACCCTGCCAACCAACATCGCCGTCCCTCCCGCTATGGCGGGGGGTCTGCTGCACGGACCACCTCCACCTCTGGACCGGGTTCCAACGAAGATTTCAACACCTCAACTGTACAAGGGCCTTCAAGCAATAACATATCCGGCGTGGCTTCCGTCATCTCAACGGTGTAAAATGATGGACATGACGACGAGCTCCCTGCCACTCTGACTATGCAACTATTTGAAAAAGAGGATGTGTGATCGTGTTATCCCGCCATTTCATTATGGACTGCGTCACCTCCAGGAAAAAAAAAATTATAAAATCTCAAAAATGAACTGCTTTAGGATGTGTGATGATGTCAGGGAAGTCCCTGAAGATGATGTCAGGGCGGAGTCTGTCACGGCCAACTGGGCGGTTCTCAGAATAGAGACCACACCTCCGTTTGCCCGCTTCAACAATCCGCGAGACAATTGTGTTATGCCTGCTGGTGACAACAGGCATATGGCCCATATGGGCGTGACAATGATTTAGAACGTGGGGGAGAGTTTCCTCAGAGTAGGGCACCGCCGGCAGTTAGAAGAAGTATGGTTGGGGGAGAAACTGTAGGCGTTTAGTGGGGCACTGCCCAGCCGGGCACGGTGGATAAACCTAAAATCGGCAAACCTCAGTTAATCCCCAGCCCTCAAGAAGTGGGAGGAGACCTTCGCCTTCGAAAAGCAATGGAATGTCTTACCCTGGTTCCCGAGAGACTCGCAGAAGAAGTTTGCCTCTTCTTCTGCGAGTCTCTCGGAAGACGCGAGTCTCATTTTCAAATAGTTGCATAGTCAGAGTGGCAGGGAGCTCGTCGTCATGTCCATCATTTTACATTCCGTTCCCTCTCAGGGAACGGAAAACCTTGCGCCTATCGGTCGAGGGTTTCCCCTCGACCAAAAGGGAGACAGAATCGTCAGAGAAACTCCAGCCGACTTTAATTCTGCTGGAAGCGGCCCGGGCGCGGGTTCACACAGTGGAAAGGGGGTTGGTGGTCTCGCGAAAACTGACACCAGATAAATAGTCCTGGAGGTCTTGGGGGGAAGGAGGGCGCTTAAGGCGCCTTTGAACAGTGAACTTTAGATCCTCCCAGGCAAAGTCCCTAATATGTAGCCCCTCAGGGGGAAGACCTTCTTTAGGTTTTCACGGGTGTCGCAATCCCGGGGCCCCAGCGATCCTTCACTCCTCTTTTGTTTACCCTCCTCTCTACTTTGCTTTCTCCTTCGCTTTCTCCCTCAGTGTAGTTTCCTCCTTGGAGGTGAGGGCCCCCCTTTAGAAGCTGCGGTCGCTCTGTGCCGTCAGCTTCTATTGGCGGTTAAACTGCCCAAGTGTTTGCCGTGCGTGGAGACCCGTGTCCCCGGAAATGGGGATCCTGGTAATTGAGGGGTGTTCCCGTAAATGAAATCATCATTACGGAATTTCCACAGACACGGGAGAAACCTCAACACATTGCTTTGGCCTCGGCTTCGGGTAAACGGGAGGTATACAGCGTTCCCCTGTATATCAATCGGCTGGTGGTACAGATTTCGATCAACTGCTAGGGATCAAGCAATCGGACATCTACTGGGCACGTCGTTAAGGGTTGACGCTGCCTAAGGGATGTACTGAGCGCGTATAGACCCGATTAGCACTGGTGTGCAATTGCACACCCCCTCGTTGGGCTCCGTGGTGGGTGGTGCGAATCTCAATTCCCCCAACATGGCTATGAAAAATTCTTTGTTAAACGTCAATGTTCCGCATACCTTAAATCCACTGTCCACTCCTAATGAAAACTCTGATGCACAACTTTCACATATGAACGCTCGATTCTTCATCATCCACTATGTTGAAGGTACCTTTAATGAAACATCACCATTCTTAATACACAAATGTATCACAGACAATGTAGGAGAAGTCAAAAAAGTTAAAAAATCCCGTCGAAATTGCGTCGAATCACTATTCGACGCAATAACCAAATTATACCCACTAAACATATTATTCTGACTTTCCAGTGTCCCACAATTCCATCCCATATTAAAGCTGGCTATCTATTATGTCCCGTTAGACCATATATACCAAATCCTATCCGTTGCTTCCAGTGTCAAAAGTTCGGTCATACTAAAACTTCCTGTCGTGGATCACCAGCCTGCGCTCGTTGTGGTGCCTCTGACCACGACAGTGATACCTGCTCTGCAGCTGCAAAATGTGTCAACTGTAAACAGGAACATCCATCATATTCAAAGTCATGCCCAAAATGGGCATTTGAAAAAGAAATCCAGTCAATACGTGCTACACAAAGAATCTCATACCCTGAAGCTCGTAAAATAATAGAAGATCGTACACCAAAACCTGGCCTATCCTATGCTGCAATAGTAAAATCTACGAAATCAATAGCCATTCAAACCGACTTTCCATCAAATATTTCCACCATCAATACCATAACAAGTAAACAAAGTACTCTTAAGCAGAACAAACCTTGCTCTACATCCCCAAAAACTCCACCTAAAAAAAAGGTAACAAGTAATAGCTCTACCCAAATCAGACCACAGCTTAGTAAAACATCTACTTACAAATTAAAATATAACAAATTTAGCAAGAAAAAAGTACCTCGACAGCCACATATTGATGACACAATTTTAAAACTAGATCCACCTGAAACTGATATTAGTGATGAAGAATCGATGGAACACGAAGAAATAAAACCGCCTGATATCTCTGCAGGGATTACAAAGGAGACGCACAATGCCCATAACATTACATAATTATGGCATTGTTGCTCTCATGGAACTGCTACGGCTTTCAGAATAAAATTGATGACCTTAAAACACTTCTCTATGACCTCAATCCCGCCTGCTTTGCTCTTCAAGAAACTTATCTCAAACCCGATAAACATCCTACCATCAGCAAATATACAATCCTACGGAAAGACTACGAACTGAGTGACAGGGCCTCTGGTGGTGTGGCCCTGTTAGTCAACAATAACTATCCCTACATAATAGTCAATCTGAATACCAATCTCCAAGCAGTTGCCGCTCGTGTCAAATTAAAACAGCTCACTACCATCTGCTGCATTTATCTCCCTCCCAATGAAACAATTAGCCAAACTTCTCGCAATAATCTTATTCATGAACTTCCAACACCATTTATACTCCTTGGTGACATGAATGGCCATAGCCCATTATGGGGCAGCAAAGATACCAATACTAGAGGTGAACAAATAGAACAAATTACAACTGATTTCTCTCTATGTATTATGAATAACGGCGACAGTACTTACTTCCATCATCCAACTAAATCCTTTCATGCCATCGACCTTGCCATCTGTTCTCCTTCAATCCTCCCCTTCTATAATTTCTCAGTTTCTGGTGACTTGCATAACAGCGATCACTTTCCGATCATTCTCTCACCCTTATATCAGAATGTCAACCAAACCACTAACATACCCAGATACATACATAATAAAGCAGACTGGCAGACCTTCACCTTGCTATCTACCATATTACCAAACATTATTGAAGGAAACATAGACGAGGTCGTTAGGAATGTCACCTCCAATATCATTAATGCAGCTGACGCGAGCATTCCAAAATCTGTTAAAAGCAACCATAGAATAAAAAAGCCGTGGTGGAACGAGGCTTGCACCCTCGCTAAAAAACAGCAGAAGAAAGCGTGGGGTAATTTTCGGCGGTGCCCCACCACTGAAAACCTTATTACCTTCAAACAGGCACGTGCACACGCACGCAAAATAAGGAGGCGTTCTCAGAGAGAATCCTGGATTCAGTACGTCTCAGGAATCTCTCCTTCAACCTCCAGTAAAGAACTATGGGACAAAACTAAAAGAATCATGGGCATCTATAGTAATCACTCCATATCCTGCCTATCCATCAATAACCAAATTATTTCAGATACAAAAAGAATTGCAAATACAATAGGTCAATCTCTAGCATTCACATCCTGCAATACCTCCTATTCTAGCAGTTTTCTTCCATATAAGGAACAATCCGAACGCCATAAATTAAATTTCAAAACTTCCTCGAACTTCTCCTACAATAGTAATTTCACTATGAATGAACTACGCAACAGTTTAAGCCAGTCATCTAACACATCCCCTGGCCCTGATGGCATCACTAACGAAATGCTTAAACATCTCTCCCATGATTCTTTAGTTAGTCTTTTACAGCTATACAACAGAATATGGAATGAACATGCCTTTCCCTTGGAGTGGAGAAATGCAATGGTCATCCCCATACCCAAACCTGGAAAAGACACCACTAATCCTAATAACTATCGTCCCATAGCCCTAACTAGTTGTCTGTGCAAACTACTGGAGCGAATGATTAATACTCGTCTAGTATACGTTTTAGAAACTGAGGGCCATATACACCCTTTCCAGAGTGGATTCCGCAAAGGCAGAAGCACCATAGATAACATTTTACATTTAGAAACTCAAATCCGTAACGCATTCTTAATAAAAAACCATCTTGTGTCAATATTTTTTGATATTGAAAAAGCCTATGACCACACCTGGAGATATGGCATACTGCGTGATCTCTTCAATATGGGCTGCCGTGGAAACCTACCTATATTTATCAAAAATTTTCTCTCACTCCGGAACTTCAAAGTACGCATCAAGGACACCCTTTCAGATAACTTTGTACAAGAAGAGGGTGTACCACAAGGCTCTGTCCTTAGCGTCACCCTCTTTTCTATAAAAATCAACAATATCCTTAACCAGCTCCCTCCGACAGTACACGGTAGCCTATATGTTGATGATCTACAGATCTCCTGTCAGGGGCAAGACATGCGTTACATAGAACGGCAGCTTCAGACCACTATCAATCACATCCAAAAATGGTGCAATACCAATGGGTATAATATTTCTGCAGAAAAAACAACTTGTACTCACTTCTGCCGGAAGCGTGGGATCCACCCGGATCCAGAACTTTACCTCCATCATACTAAAATCACTATCAAGGACTCTGTTAAATTTTTAGGCCTAACTTTTGACAAAAAACTTACGTTTGCTAATCATATTTCTGACATTCGCAGAAAATGCGAGAAAAAACTGAACATTTTAAAGGTTTTAACCAATACCTCTTGGGGAGCCGAGCGGGATGCTCTCATGCGGATCTACCGAGCCATCATCCGTTCCAAAATGGACTATGCAAGCTGCGTTTATGGATCGGCCTCTAAATCAATGCTAAAAAAACTTGACACCGTGCATCATACTGCACTACGCATATGCTCTGGAGCTTTTAGGACATCACCTGTACATAGCCTTTACGTCACCTGCCATGAACCATCTCTCACTCTCATACGCCACAAATTGTCATTGAATACCTATTTTCGCATCTTTTCTCATTCTTCACATCCCTTAAAGGATTCTTTCATAGATACCCAACTGGACCAGTTTTATGCAAATCGCCCTTCCTGCACTCCCGCCTTCGGACTTAGGATCCGTAGGAGTGTAGTCGGTACCCACTTGGAGGATCTTAAAGTATCTACTTGTTCATTTCATGAAGTCCCACCATGGACCAAATTGCAGATTCCCTACCTACAACCATTCGAAGGCTTCACAAAACCAAACACTGACCCCATAATATATAAACAGCTATTTCTAGACCATAAAAGCAAATATCAAAACTTCGAAGAACTGTATACTGACGGCTCAAAATCTCATAATCACGTTGGCTTTGCTTATGTACATCATAATCATTCTTACAACTACACCCTACCTTCGTTTTGTTCCATATTTACAGCCGAATTAATAGCTATTTATGAAAGCCTTCTTTACATCTCGAGAACAAATACCAAACATTTCATCCTCTACTCTGACTCATTAAGTGTCTTGGAGAATCTGAAATCCGGCTCCCTCACTCATAGTTATATTTTGAAAGTCTTACGCATGCACAAGAGACTGATGAACCGTGGTTACATTATCCTCTACTGCTGGGTACCTAGCCATATTGGGATTCCTGGAAACGAAAAAGCAGATTGTTTGGCCAGGCATTCTACCGTCCCATATAACTGTGATCTGCCCTATACGGATATAAAGTCTGGCATCTCTTCCCTAACAAAAGGCACTTGGAATCACATATGGGACTGTGAAACCGAAAACAAACTTCACTCTATCCGGCCAGCCCTTACCCACTGGTCCACTCAACCGTACCGCAAGCACGATGTCACTCTCACTCGTCTTCGCATTGGCCATACGAGACTAACCCATAAGTACCTCCTTTTGGGCGAACCTGCTCCTGAATGCCCACATTGTCATACTCAACTTAGCATACATCATCTTTTAACCTCTTGCTCTGCTTTTAATGATCTTTACCAAATATTTTTTAACTCTTCTCATCCCAAACTAGACGACATATTGGGTGATATCCCACACCATAACTTGTTTGCCTTTCTTCGGCGCACAAACATATTTTATTCAGTATGAAATGTCCACTTTAGCCTGACTGGCATCTGGATGGGAGCCCCCATCCATATGCCTTTGGTTTTACCTCTTTTATCTACTTTTGAATTTTACTTGTCTCCTTTATCACCTTTACATTTTAGCTTTTACTAGGTTTTATGACACCTTTTATACTGAACACATCTTTATTTGACTTAACTCAACGTCTGACGCAGTATGTCCTCTCTGGACCTTGTGCCAAAAAAACCAACCAACCAACCAACCAACCCTAATATGTAGGTCAGGAGTTTAAAGGCCGTGTCAATAAGCGCGACATCCGCATCGTATGCGGCCTGGGGAAGCCCAACTAACCCTTTTTCCTGATGCCCATAAATATAATCGTTGGTTGCTCTGGCGGGGAGGCTAAGTGTGTCCTTGATAAAGGGACGGAATCTCTCATCAAGATCGGCCCAGTTACCCTTGGGAAATTGGTCCGTCCTCTTTGCATATAACAGGGAGGGATAGACGTAGGTCTTTAGAGCGTCAATTCTCTGCCAGGGAGCAAGGTGGGAAGTCAGGATCTTTTCCCCAAGTAGGGCAAGCTCCTCCATGTGGGAAGCATTCGGGTAGAGATGAAAGCCGACCGGCTTGCCATGGAAAGGAGCAGGAGAGTGGTCGGTTAAGGGGCGGATGGGCGCCCCATTAACATAAAAGATGGTATTTTTACATCCGGTGGGGTTGGACCCAAGATGGAGGGAGAAGCATTTCTCCGGGTTCACTTCCAAATTAATCCTGAGGGAGAGTCGACTGATGGTGTCAATCGACTCCTGGAGCTCTTCAGCCGACTCACCAATAAGTAAAATGTCATCAGCGAAGGCAAGGATCTTAAAGTGGGGAGAGTCGTTCTGGACCGCACGGATAAGCGGGTCGATAACCAGATTAAACCAGAGTACCCCGCTAAGGGGGCATCCCTGACGGACGCCAGCAGACACAGGAATGGGGTTGGAAACACCACTGACAGATAGGATGGAGGACGTACAGTTAGCGTAAAGGTCTCTTATGATTTCGCACATCGACTCCCCAGCCCCAGAGTCAATCAGGGCAGAAATTAGAGCATCATGAGGGACGGAGCCAAAAGCATTACTTAGGTCTAGGGAGGCCAGAAAGAGGTCTCTCCGGTGGAGGCGAGCGCGTTGAAACAGGTGGGAGACCACGAAGTTATTCTCATGAACCCCATCGAAGGGGCGAAAGCCCTTCTGGCAGTGGCTTAAAACCTCCGTACCTTCGACCCAGTCGGATAGCCTGCGGGCAATGAGCCCGGCGTAAAGCTTGTAAATGGTGGAGGACAGGGCAACAGGTCTCCAATCCTTCGGATCAGCGGGCTCCGGACACTTGGGGATCAGGATGGTAGTTGAGATCTTCCACGATTCAGGTACCCTCTTAGCCTTAAGAGGCCTCTTTACTGAGCTTCCGAGGCTTCAGCGTCAATGTTAAGTCAATGGCAAACATTTTCTGGAATTACTCAAAAAGATTTCAATATTTTCAAGTAATTCTTTTTGCTTTGCGTACACTAGAGCTTACTGTATAACGCTAAGATAAAAAATATTAAAATATTAAAATTTTAAAGTGGTAACCAGAGCTGAAAATTTCAGATGATCTAAATATGAGCTACTTTATTATAAAACGTTCTAAATGTAACAAAGTATAAAAGATAATGAATTTTGGAAAAGTTAGCGCTCAAAAGTTAAGTTCTGTCTTTCAAAT
>JAWZYV010004920.1:0-11644 GCA_038373885.1 Cheiracanthium punctorium
TCTCAAATTACCACTGTATTTGCATTCAATTAAAATAATTTACAAGCTTTTTGATCCACCTTGTCACCCCTACAGTAAATGTTGTGACCATAAATAGAATACCGATATTAATTAATGAAAAAAGTCTATAAATATAATAAGGAAAAGAAATATAAAGGAGCATGTAATGTAAATGCTATAATTTAAATGATGATTTCTACTTACCTTTAGGTAATAACTGTTTTGTAATTAAATACCTGAAATATATAAAATTTCACTTAGTTAATAAAGAGGATATATTTGCAATCCATTCACTGCCCATTTGTTAGAAATAAAACACATGCTCGAACAAAAAAGATTATAAAAAGATCCATACATTTTAAATCCTGAGAAAAAATATTTTATTATTTAAATGCTGATTTTGTTAATGTTTGGATCGGTTAATTGAATCATAAATGATCCAAATGAGTTTCCTCTTTACAAAAAAAAAAAAAAAAAAAAAAAAAAAGAAAGAAAGAAAACACACACAGCCCATCCGGTTAATTGGACCATAGGTTAATCAGATCAAATTCTAAAATCCAAAACAAATACTATCACATAAGCCTAATTTTATTAGCTTATTTGGACCAAAATTCCACATATTGAACCAAATTCTAAATAAACAAAACAAATCCTATCACATAATTTCATTTGCATGTTTGAACTGAAATTCTACTTAACTGAACCATAGAACTTGACAGAGCATGACAGAAAGTGTCAATAAGATGAGATAAGAGCAGATGTGAAGTATCTACAGGCTTGAAGATTGTGAAATTATTTCACTTAGTTAATAAAGAGGATATATTTGCAATCCATTCACTGCCCATTTGTTAGAAATAAAACACATGCTCGAACAAAAAAGATTATTGATGCATACATTTCATCCATACATTTTAAATCCCGAGAAAAAATATTTTATTATTTAAATGCTGATTTTGTTAATGTTTGGATCGGTTAATTGAATCATAAATGATCCAAATGAGTTTTCTCTTTACAAAAAAAAAAAAAAAAAAGAAAGAAAGAAAACACACACAGTCCATCCAGTTAATTGGACCATAGGTTAATTCTTCAGATCAAATTCTAAAATCCAAAACAAATACTATCACATAAGCCTAATTTTATTAGCTTATTTGGACCAAAATTCCACATATTGAACCAAATTCTAAATAAACAAAACAAATCCTATCACATAATTTCATTTGCATGTTTGAACTGAAATTCTACTTAACTGAACCATAGAACTTGACAGAGCATGACAGAAAGTGTCAATAAGATGAGATAAGAGCAGATGTGAAGTATCTACAGGCTTGAAGATTGTGAAATTATTTATAAAAAACATGGCTTTATGGTACACCTAATAAAAATTAGGGACATGAAGATTATTCACATGGTGGGATTACTATACTGGGGATCATTGTAAAAAAAAAAAAAAAAAAAAAAAAAATTGCATGTGTCACATCCACAGCATGTACATTACATTGAATCAAAGCATAAAAAAAAGACTCTTGTTATAGCAAGTTTTAAGAATTGCTATTCAAACTAAGTGATTATGTCATTTTTACAAAATAAGGTGTCATTATAGTGAATAGTCATATGTTTATACTATTTAATTCTTATCCATGAATAAATATAAAACATTTTAATTTCACTAAGCCACCTAGCAAGCTCTAATGTGCCTGTGTGAAAGAGGGTACCCTTTTGCTGTCTGCCACAGGCACTATTTCACTTTAATACACCACCGCTGTTTAAAAAAATCCAAAAATCTAGACAAGATTGAACTAGGTTTAACTTATTGCATACATGCCTTAATTTATAACTGTGGTATGTAGTAAAACAAAGACCACTTACTCCAATCCTCTTTGGATAGCGATATGATTTTGATGCCCACTTACACCACCTTCATCAAATGAAAATATCTAGAAAGAAAACAAGAAATTGAAGTTATTGATAGCAGCTTTAGAATCGAATTTAAGTTGTAAAGCAACAATCTAAGGCAATATTTTTATTTTAACTTACAATTTTAGCAGAGAGCTGAATAAAGTATTTCCGTATAATTAAAGCTACTCTCACTTGATTCCAAATCAAATCTGGATTGTCCGGAAGCCTGCTGTAATTAAAAAAAAAAAATTACGATTAAAAGACCTTATTTAACTGAAATACTTTCAGGTAATAAACTTTTGGTGTATAAATTTTTATGTTCCAGGGTTGTCACTCAATTTCTCAAACATAACTCTCGACTTTTCCAGGTTTCCCAGAACATGTTTGGTAAAACTTTTTAACTTGAAATTATTTTATAATACAAACTTATTACACAAATTGTTCTTCAATCTCTCTCTCTCTCTACCTTCTCTCTTTTAATGTTTAAATGTTTTAAAAACCATTTGATTTTTCACATCTAAAATTATAAAACTGATAACATAAAATTAAACAATGTTCTATTTAATTAAGTTATGAGATAATACAATTTAATTTTGATACTAAGTACTTAATCATCAAATTTTTGAGTTATTACGATTTTTTTTCCACCAAAAATATTTATATATAGGTGGAAAACACTCACTAAACTTTCACAGAAACATTCATACATTTTTTCTTTGATGTTCTCCATCAAAAGAAAGTTTAAAATGCATAGCTACCTGAAGAAATATGCAAGCATTTGTGAATTTTCCAGTCTTAGCTAATAAAAGATGGATTTGATAAAAAAGATTTCTTTCCTACTAACCTCTGGTTCAATATAAGCTAATTTCAGGAAACTTATGGTAATATGCTTTAAAAAACAATTGCTTGCTTATCTTAGATTTTGTACGTTTATACTATTTAATTCTCATCCATGAATAAACATAAAACATCTTAATTTCATTAAGCCGTATAAGAAGTGTAGTGGATAAAGAATGATTCTATTAACCACTGGGTTCAGATTCGATTCCAGGCTTGTACATAAATTAATCATCACTTTATTTATGGGATAACATTGGGCATCCATGGAGTGCCCGCAAAATATCTCAGGCCACCGTAGTGGTGAATGCCTCATGGGCAAGTAGATGCCCTTGTGTGGGGAAGTTTCACTATAAATGGTGCCCTGTTATGGACCATACATTAAAATGCCAGTACTTCGGCCGTCATAGTAGCAACAGATCTAAATATCAAAGAAATACCTAATTATGAAAATAAAAATGATACATTTTACTGCAAATCAGTGAAAATAATGTCACCTCCTAAGCTGTTAATGATGTGGCTTATGCCTTAATAGACGAAAGATGGCACCACATGTTCCTGGGCAAGGAATGGAACATTGGTGGTGAAGGCAAGCAAAGCAGAGAGCAGTTTGGTGATGACTACAGTCAATATAGGTGACCGAAAAGTTGCTTGAACATTTTTTATCTAGGTTTTACAGTACATGTTTTTAACTTGAAGCATTCTGGAACTTAATGCTCCTATTATTTTATAAAATAATATTTTAGTTTTACTAAGCTGCCCAGAGGTTTAGTGGCTAAAGAACCATTCTATCACACCTTGGGTTCAGGTTCAATTCCTGGCTTGGGCACAACTTGTACGTTAATTCATATGGCATTGTGTTGGGCATCCGTAGGGTGTCCCATAGTCAATGGCTCGTACCTTGGACCGTTGTAGTGGTGAATGCCTCATCAACAATTTGGGAACAAGACTTGAATTGGGGAAGGAAGGGGAAGTGTCCCTATAAATGGTGCCCTGTTTACTTGTTTGGATGTATACTTGTTCATCCCTTCATAGGGGGTAACACTGGCTTCCCATTGGGTGCCCCCATAATAAAATGACTAGTAATTTGGGCCTTTAGTCATGGCTAAATGCTTGATTTACAAATGTCTGTCCATTGGGGGGAAAAAAAACAGTATCTTTAATTTCTTAAATGCTGTGTGCATCTACATAAACTTAAGTAATAGGAGAGTCTTCAGTTATATAATGTAAATAAATTCAATTTCAAAAATTTGTCAAAGAAATATTTGAAAATATAAAACATCAATCAAAATACATAGGGGATAAACTATTCATACTTAAAAATTATAGAAAGATAGCTCAAACAATAAAATTTTAAATTTCTAATTCTATATTTTTAAAAACTTTTTTCTTTTCATGCAGCTTTGAAATTTTTAGTATATTTGCACATAAATAATGAGCAGTGGTGGGAAAACTATTTTTTTGTTGTTGTTGTTGTTGTAGTGAACTACAACTACTTTTCGAGAAATGTAGTTAACTACAAATACAATTACTTTTTGACAAATGTAGTTAGCTACAACTACTTTTAAGATGTAGTCCAAAGGCTACTTTTCGGAGCAGACAAAGAGAAAATTAAAAATGTGGGCAACTCTTCCAGAAGTGGCCTTGCAGCTTTCAAGAAAATTCCTAGAGAAAACCCTAAGTTTTTCTCATGCTTCCTTTTCTACTGATTGTAGTTTTCTGCAGATGGCGATCATGACAGTGGGGGGAGAGATTGGGGAGCACTCACTAACTGCAAAGCCTGGCTATATATCATGTCAGATTTGAAAGGATATTGCCTGACAGGAAGTTCACGGAATGCTGGACACTGAACAGAGGGCTAGTGGACACTCCATTGTATTTATAGGTGCAATAAAAAAGACCAAAGAAAATTAATAATGTTACAACAGCATACTATTTACAGACTTGTAAAATTCCTTTTTGAAAGCAAAAAATGCTCATTTTTATGCACAGGAACAGATATTTTAAAAAAATTCACACCTTATATGCATTCTAATTTTGAAAATAAGCCTATTTTTATTAGTGATGTAACGAATATTCGGCTGTTTTGCCGAATATTCGGTAGACTGAATACTAAACAGGTATTTGGCCGAACATTGCTACATATTCGGCTGAATAATTTCAGAAAAAAGAGAGAAAAATATTTTTTTTAATGCATTTACAAATAATACTGCTTACAGAATTGCCAACCTGGCAAGGTGAAAAATCAGGAGATTTTATTCTAAAAATCAGGAGACTTGTTTTCGATTAATAAACTAAATTTTAAAAGATCAGACTGTATCAGCTAAAACTACATTTTGGATAGAGAGAAAAAAAAAGCATCTCTCTTTGGTGCTATTTGTTGCCAGATAGATATTTTTGGAGCACAAAAAAAAAATTAATTTTGGTTCATGTCTTCTATTAGGTAGTCAGTAGCTAGTAAAAAATTGAGTAACATAAAAAATTTTAAGTTAGAAAGTTAAAAATTGGGGTCAATTATTAAGGCATTGGAGTATTAAACAAAACACTGTCAAACGAAAAATAATCATTTTTTAGTGTGATGGAAAAAGACAGAAATTTCAATGATTTAGAATAGGAAGCAGCACTTCTTTCACTATTATACATTTGTCAGCGAAGCCCGAACTTTTTGATGTCACATATGCGTGGGTTCAGGCGCGTAGCCAGGAAAATTTTTCGGGGGGGGGGGGGGGGGGGGATATGAACTTATATGTGTATAAATAGACGGAATTTCATCACTAATCCAAACATTTCGTGAAGGGATATATCCCGATATCCACCCCCCTGGCTACGCCCCTGCGTGGGTTCCTGGAACTAGTTTAATTGCAGGAAAGGGTTTCTTGGCATGATAAAACTCTAGAAAAAGATTTCAAATTCAAAAAATCGCATTATTTATGTGAGGAATGATTAAAAATCAGGAGAAAATGAACAAATAATTGAAAATCAGGAGAAATGTATCCTAAATCAGGTTGGCAGGAGATCAATGAAAAATCAGGAGTCTCCTGCCTAAATCAGGAGAGTTGGCAACTCTGTGCTTAGTTATACTTCAATGATTTAATCTCATATAATAAAATATCCTAATTCATTGAATTTTAAGCTGAATGAGATGAGACATAATCTAATGCAATAATAATATTACAGAAATGCAGACTTTTCTACTTATTGACACTACTTGACTTGATTTTTTTTCATTTCTTTATTGGGTAGGGGTAGAAGGAATTTTTTCAGATCCTTAATTACAAACATAGTTTTGAAAAGCTGCTAAATATGTTTTGCTCGGAGTCTGTAAAACCTAAAATAGGATGCGATTATGTATAGTTACCAGATTAATGACGTTTACCATAGCATATTTATTAAATTATGAATATCTCAAAATATAATTATCCTGTTATTAGTGTTTAACTTTGTAAAAAATATTTTATCATGACCAATATTTTTTTAGTTTTACAGAAAATATACTGTTGTTTATTTTTAAGTACCTAGAAATAATATAAAATAAATTTAAATTAATCTTTATTTAGTATTTAATTACAAAATTGAAAAGCAATATTTTATTTACAGTTAAAATGAAATTTTAAAAATTGTAATATTCGGCCTAAACTATGAGCCGAATATTCGGTATTCGGCCTGAGCTATTAGCCGATTGCATCTCCAATTTTTATGACCTAAACTTGATTCATCTGGGAAGAGCACATGCCCTCTGGACCGCCAATTGGCTTTGCCTTAATATGAAGTTAAATCCTGCAACTTTTTCTTTTACAATGCAGAGATACTCAGTGGCATCCACAAAAGTCTGAGAACAATATCGGTCACAGAAATTTCAATCACATATTGGGGGGATACATATGCTTCAGAATCACACTGCTCAGTCAGACTAGGCATCAATGCAAATGCAAGGTGTTCTACTTCTGATTTCTTTCTGACATATTGAGATTATCACACTGGCAAGGAGGGGGGGGGGCAATAGACCGGGGCCCTTGAAAAATAGGGGCCTGCCAAATATCCCGATTATATAGATTAGAAATTCATATATACTGAAATAATAATAGTAATAAACGAATTTCCTCTGTAATAGTTATTATTGTCCATCACTATATCAACTTGGAGACATATTTTTTGGGTGGTAAATACAATTTGATCAAAGTACAGTAAATTGAAATGCAACTTTTTACCCCAAGTACCAGTGCCTTATGTTTCATGTTTTAAAGAAGAAAAGAAAATCATACATTTTTTGTCGGTCCAGGAAAATTTTTTTGCATGCTAAACTTGGCATGAGTGCCTTGGAGAAATAACCATTTCAGACTTAATGTCCATAAGCTAATAGGGTAAAATATTAAAATAAAAATTATTCTTGTTTATATAATCTTGCTAATGTATGTAATTTCATTCAATGTTGGAAGTTTTGAAATTTTTTAGGTTGCAAAAATGCAATAGCAGTTAAAAATGGTTAAAATGCTTGGTGTATAGTAAAGGGGAACCCCGAAGTAAAATAGTGCCCCGGGGCCCCATTTAAATATGATGAGCTCTGGACCTCTCTATCCTTTGTATTTTTCTGTCTTCTTTTTCTGGCAGAGTGGGCATTCTACAAATAATACCGAAAATTATAATAATGGAGCTGAAATCTAAAACGCTGGCAAAGGAAATCCCCTACCCCCTTATCCCCTCACTTGTGTACGCGTATGTGCATGCAGGGGCAACTAGGGTTCTTTCAAGCATCAACTCCAGTTCTATGCTTGGAGTCAGAAGAATGAGCAATCACACCACGTGATCAATTACCAGAAGCATTGACATGGCAAAAGTAACTTAGAAAACGTAGTTTCCAAAATGTGCTACAAATTACTGATTTTTTGTAATGTACTACATATTACACAACTTTTTATTTTTTTTTAAGTAACACGCTACACTGCAAACAACAAAAGTAGTGACTACTGTAGTTTTGCTACTTGTAGTGCACTCTTCCCAGCCCTGATAATGAGTATAACATAATGAAAACTACTTCATGTCATTTTTTACGACTTCAAATCAAACGCCCTCAGGTTTTTGAGCTTGATGTAGCAACATGAAAGCAGCACAAATTGATTTTGCAAACCTGATGAAGAAAATTAAGGAACACTTCAATTTTTTTAATAAACTCGTTCAAAAACCTGAGAAAATGATGAAAAATTCTGAAGCCCAAAACAGAATCAAAAAGCCTGAAACTCAAGCTAATATCCTGAGACTTGGCACATCTGTGGTGCCATAGGCATTAAGTAGTTTTGTGTCATTGATTAAGATTTTAGACAAAAAGATCAACCAAAAAACAAATATTTTTCAGTGCATTAAATTGATCTATGTACATAATTCATAATTTCTTACCTTACTCACTTCAGGGATTGTTGGAGCCCATCAGCCACCCTTTGGCTACACTGCAGCAGTTACTGGGAAAGAAATTTAAAAGAAAAAATCATTAAGTACCTGTGTTCAATAATGATCACATTTCCAGAGGGGATTCCAAGAATTTCACAGCTTTGTCTCAGTTCCCTTTTCCTTTCAATGCTTTTCCCATAAAAATCCCCTAAAAATAAAATATAATAAAGCATTAATTAAACATAAAAAATTGGATCTATAAATTGTAAAATGAAACTATTTGTGGCTGCATTATAGGTGGATCCAAAAAGTTTCAAAGGAAAGGCGAAAAGCATGATGAAGCATATTATCAAAGATGAGTCACTCTTTCTTTTTAGCCTGTTCATTTTAAATCTTAAACCCATGTTACACCTTTTTGCTCTCACCATTAAAAACACACAAAGATTCTCTTTATAAAATAATTTTTAAAAAAGTAGTAAAATAACACTATAAAGGTTACTTGAACAGCCATTCAGCTGTTTTGAGTAAATCTTTCTGTTTTTCATCAGTGACATTCACCTGAAGCCAGGAATGGGGAACTGAAAAGAAAATAAACAGAAAACACAAATGACGAACAAGTTGTTAGCAAATGGGGTAAAAAAAGGAAGAAATCAAAGAGGGCAAGAGAAAAGGGAGAGGAAGGTAGATAAAGAATAAAATATAGAAAAATAGAAAGAATATAGAAAAAATAAAAAGGGAGGGGGGGGGGGGAAATGGTGCAAAAAAGGAACATGCAGAAGAACAACAACAAAAAGAAAAAAAAAAGAACAGTAACCACAATAACACAAAATAAAAAATATTTATATATATAATACATATAAACACAGGAAACTTTTTTCCTTCAACTGACACTGCTTCTCAGAATGGTTCATTGAATGCCCCACTAAGACACAGCATTGCATACCTGCCAACCTGGGAAAATTAACATCAGTAAAATCTTGTGCTCATTTCAGTAAATTTCCACCTCACATCAGTAAAACTAAGTTCAATTTTTGTTAATTACTAGTGTTCTTGTTACTACTTGTTAAACTAAGTTTATTTATTGTCAAAATGCTCTTTAATTTAATTTTTAATATCATTTTCATTCACAACTGAATTTGCTCTACTTAAGTTTTTTTTTTTTTTCCCTTCTTGACTGATTTCCGGAGGGGGGTAAAAATTTAAATTTAAAATAGGAATAACTTTTTATTCTTACGGAATTGGAGCGTTAAATGAAAGCGTACTAAAGGAAAAATATTTTCTCTCAAGAGGGATGGAAAAGGATTGAACTGAAAATCTGAACCTGCCCTATTCAATTCTGCTTTTTTTTTTTTCTTCTTTATTGGTTTCTTCGAGAAAGGTGGGGGGTGGGGAGGTAAAAAATTACATTTAAAATCAAAATAGGAATCAATTTTTATTCTTACGGCATTGGACATTTAAATAAACGAGTGTTGAAGGGAAAGTATATATTCTCTGGTCGGATGGAAAAAGATTATACTGAAAAAAATTGAGAACTTTGAAAATTGCCAAAGAATCCGTAAAATGACTCGTCATATTCATACATCAGTAAATTAACACTAAAATCCGTATATTTTACGGATAATCCGTAAAAGTTGGCAGGTATGGCATTGGGTTTGGGCAATCGCTAGTTCAGCCGAAGAATTGGAAAACTATTCCAGAAAGTCACATTAGTCCATCTTTTTTACTCTTTGAAGCGCAAGCAATTTTCACATCTATATAGACCAACTGGATAGACTTCCCAAAGCTGAAAAAGTGCAGCCTTTGCCATCGATCCATTTAACTACCAAGAACATGGCAGTCGATCAAATCACCCATCTGATGCCACAGCCATAGAACTAAAAAAGTTTTCTAACACAGCTGGTTGTGCACTTTTTCAGCATTGGGACCGTTTAACTATATCTTTTTTGCGACCACCAGTGAAAGGGGTGGAATAAAGTGGTTTTATTGGGCAACCACCACACATCAAAGGGTTAGTGAGATTAACCCTTTAAGGCGTAACCCTTTCCCAATGCTGAAAAAAGGGCAGCCGTTGCCATCACTCGACTTAACTACCAGCAAGATGGCGGACGATCGAAACGTTCATCGCGTGCCACTGTGCACAGCCAGCTGTCGTCAAAAAAGAGTCTAGATCTGTGGCATGCGATGAACATTTCGATCGTCCGCCATCTTGCTGGTAGTTAAGTCGAGTGATGGCAACGGCTGCCCTTTTTTCAGCATTGGGCAATCTATCTAGCTGTTCTTGCATTCTTCCATTTTTCAACAGATGTCAGTACTGTTAAAAATAATCGTGACCATTTTTTTTACGGGAAGTGACGTGCTAAAAAGTAAAGGATTCTTGTGGAGCTATGTCACCCGCAACTATTTTTTTACAGAAATCAAATCTATTCTTCATGACTGGCAACAGTCAAAACGTCAGAGTTTGGTGTCCTCACATCGAGGACACCACACGTTAAAGGGTTAACAGGTTAAGCTTGGGTTCCATGTAGCAGAAACTTTTTTATCAATCTGAAGCACCAAGATCAGAATCCCAAAATTTATCTACAGCCTTAGTATGAATTTGGATAGATCATTCTGCAAGTTGTAAAATAATCTACAGTGCCCATTGTCATCATTCCACACAATTTCTGCTACCGGGCTTGGATTCAAGTGCACTGTGGTGTCGTAACTCAACAGCCACAATATAACACCTTTTCCACCTGACAGCCTTTGTCAGGAAACTTTTGTAGATTCTAATTCGTGCCAGTAAATAAAGAGAAAGTCAGATTGTCTAGTTTAAACTACAATATTTGGGAAACAGCCTTTCCTAGGCTTACAAACTTCGAGTCACCGCTCGACTCGTGAGCGAAATCCCTTGTTATTTCTCGAGTGACTTCCTTCGAGTCCAAAGATGATCTGATCAACCTTTTGAGGTCTTCCTCTCAGCTGTGTCCCTGGTGATGACCCCCTCCTTTTCGAGGTCAGTCCTGTCATGGACCACCTGAATGGTCAGTTCATCATTTCCTGAGTGGCACACCTTGTACATCATTTCAGGCTCCACCTGCTCACTGGCTGTAACGGGGCCTTCGTTATTAGTAACGGGCCTGCGCGTGTATTTTGATGAGTCATCCAAAGAGGCCTGCGGATGCTCGCGTCTTCCCGTATACATCAAGCAATTTTTAAGCTTTCCGATGCTTTCAAACGTTATTTAATTATGTAGTTTTAAGAAGTGATTGTGTTACTAATTCAAGTACGAACTTATTGACAGTTTCTTTACTATGATACACGTGGACATTAAAGTAAATAGATGCATGTAATTTGAAGGAAAAACTGTCAATAAGTGAGCTAATCAAGTAGAGCTCACTCTCATGATTGATTATTTTAGCTTGATTTTTAATATACATGAACAAATTAAGATGACTTTTAGTATACATTAAAGTTAACGAATACACAAATTATACAGACATTTTTATGCATTTCTTTATACTGAATGTTTAAGTTTCACATCTTCAAA
>JAWZYV010004921.1:0-11745 GCA_038373885.1 Cheiracanthium punctorium
TTTTAACGTGGTTCATTGCGATTTATTCATATTATCTTTACAAATCTAATAATACTACCTATTACGTGCATTAATACTATCTATACTCGCTTCTCCCTCTTCAAGGCTCCCTTAGCTTAGATTATTTGGCTTCAATGGGATCTTTTGATTCTGTGGCAATTCTTTGCAATTTACGCATTAGCATAAATAATAATCATTTCACATAATGGTTGCCATTAAGGAAACTCTCCATATATATTTCATTTATACATAGTTTTATAAGATTGGCGTATTTAGCGCCGCAAACCATTTCATCTTACTGTGGGGAGAAAATATCCAAGGGGTGCCATTTTAAATATCCATGTATCTAATATAGCGATATCTTTTATATCCTCCATAGTCCTGTCTCCTGAAAAACATCAAACTGTGTAATCTCGAGGAGCTACTTATTCCCATTTTAATTGTGACAGGGCGTTAGAGTTGCAGAGTTTACATATTTCACTCATTTTTTTTTATTTATGACGTCACTGTTTGACTGCCGTAAAGGATACCCCGGTAGATTGAGGGAGTTAATTTCGATATTTCGCATAATTGTTTTCAAACGGTATCATTAAAACTTTGCGTTGGACCTTTATGGAGGAACGTAATTCAACGTTAAAATAAAACTATACTCGCAACCTGCATGCGTATGTTAGGCAACGCCTACGCTAAATTAAATGCCAAAAATCAAAATAGTAAATAGAAAAATTTTAATATATCGCGCTTTGTAACTTTTAAAATGAACATTTTCAGCGCCGTGAAAACATTTCAATTTTTAAATAAGCACCGGATTAAAATACCACTTCTAATAATAATAATCGCGAATTTCTTAGTTTATTTCTACAGTAAATTTTAATCAAAATATCGTCTCCCTGTGTTGAAAACAGAGCTGGAATAAATGAGTTAAAATTATGGCGTAATTTTTACGTATCTTAAAGCATTTGACGTCATAGATCCTCACTTGCGAATTGAAATTCTTATATCCCATTTAAAAACTCGATTGGTTGAAAAACCCCTTTTTTCTAATCCTTTCTGTGGCAACAACCGAACATAAATTCTCGTGCCGTGATCGCAATGTAATGAATGGCGTAAGATCGCGTTGATGCTATTAAATTCTAAACATTAGGCTGCATTAAAATTCGTAAAAAATCATCTAATTTACATAATTTTTTCGTTTTTATTTTAAAAGAGGGAGAAAAGAATGTTTCACGATTTGTCAAGATATCTAAAAGTTATGACGGACAGAATTCAAGATGCGACAGTTTTAAAATTATTTTACGAAAAAAAATTGCGAAGCAGATGTTTAGTAAAAAAATTCCTAAAAATCGGTAAATCATGTTACGTATTCAGAACAAACTGTTTTTAAAAGAAAATTTTCTCCTCTATCCGATGATACAAATGCCGTTTTGCTGCGAGCGTAATTTCCGCCGTCATTACGAATTAGGTGAGAAAAAATGCCAAAAATCGCATAAAACATAAAATAAAAAAAAATCTAGGTCGAATTTTGAAAAAATCGCTTCGAGGTGCACAACTACATATTTACATCTTCCCGAGTACCAAATTTGGTGTTTCTAGGTGTAGCCGTTTGTCCGTAACGCTGCAGACAGACACACCCACACACCCACCCACACACACACACACACAGACACCTTCTTTTATAATAAGTAGAGATGAATTTAATGTGAGTTTTTTAGCAGAAATTTAAATCTGTGTTACAAAGTTTGTCACAGCATGAAATAAATGTAAAAAGTACTGCATGTTTGAGTGTGATTGTCATTATAAATGAACACTTTTTAAATATTGCGTTCACGCATACTACATTCTCCTAAATTTACTACTATTTCTTAAAATACAGCTTTTGGGCAAAATACTAACACGACATTACAGACGTAATATTACTTCGCTTCGAAACTATTGCCTATATTAATTAAGAAATAGTATTCTTAAGACAATTATGCAATTAAAATACATCTGAAGCCAGAAATTACTATATCCGACATTCATAAGTGTATATATTTATTTTTTCAAAATCCTGCTAATTCGACGATCTCTGTTTACTTCATACCCTCGATACCTGGATGGAAATATAAACAACCTGAGATGCGCAATTGCCCAGTGTTTGTTGCGACATCTGTTTGCAACAACGGCGTTATCCCACTTTCTAAGAGAAGTGCCCCCTCCTATAAATTTAACTACGTGGTTATATCTACCAATTCTTATGTCTATGATTCATGAGGAAAAAGGACTATTTCCAGTTCACCGAAATCTGAGAGTTCGTGGAATTATTTTGTCGGCATTTGTACGTCAAAGCCTTTCCACCTAATTGGATTCAGAATGCATTTTTAAATTCGTTGCATCAAAATGATGTCAGTATCACTTTCGATATGTAACTTAAATTCTTGAACTCAAGGAACGAACTCTTACTTGACAGTGTACACAACATGTCGATGAGTTGATTTTCAGATTTTTACTGTAGCGCATTTTTTTTCTCTATATTGTTCTGCGTACTCGTGCAGATTTTCAAGTAGATTGGCCCAGTGTGAATTTTATTACTTTTTTTTTTTTAAACTTTTTCGTGAATCGGAAAAATTGCGTGTCCGTACGTTTGAAAATAAAACAATGGCGTACGTATATGTTACAGCTTTTAACTTTTTTTACCCAAATAAAACACTTACCTGAAATTAAAAATGGCAAAATAAAAAATGCTAATGATAAGGGAAAGGTTGCATGGATTTTCAAATTCTTACAGTAACGTACATTATTTCCATTATTTTTTTAAATAATCATGAAAAACAAGTCGATCGTACCAACCGTGAGAATTTTTAAAACGTTTTATGGGCATATCTTTCTAATCCTTTTGAAGCAATGGCGTTGAAAGTTTTGTTTTGGAGTTCTGAGACTCTGAAATATTACATCTTAAGCTTTTATTTACAATACAGTCTTTCAATTCCTACTATATTAGTTCACACTCTCCCTATGTATATCTTATTCAATTTTTTCAGTCGTTAATAAAATACTCTTTTTTCATCCACTCAAACTCAAATACATTTTTTTTTAAAACTTGTAGTGGATGACACTTGATTTTAATACAGTTTTGGTCCCAATCGGCTGGATAATTTATCTACAAGACCCCTTAAAAGATTTTAAATGCATTACGCTCTATGGGCCGAAATTCATTAAACTCGCATATCTCAAAAACCATTAGACGTGGAAGGCTAAAACTTTATATTCAGGATTGTTGTAATATCTAGTTGTGCATCTCCTCTTTCGGTACTAATCGACTGGATAGTATATCTACAGGGCCGCCCAAAACTTTTTAAGTACATTACGCTCTATGGGCAGAAATTCATTAAAGCTTATTTTAGAGGTATTAGGCTAGTTCAAACGACTCGGGAATGATATATCCTGTTAAGGGTTGCAAAATGAATTTCTCCATCGAAAAAAGCGTCCTTATCATTAATAGTTCTGCTACAGAAGCGCTCAAGGCAGTTTTAGGGACATTAAACACTCAAGGCAGTTTTAGGGACATTAATCCATTTCAAGCACAATATCGTTCTACCCTATACTGGAGAAGTACGGTGGAAGCTGGTGATCGTAAGTCGTTAGGTGATCGTAAATACAAGCGTTGGTATAAATTGTTGTCACGTATTATGGAGAAATTTTAAGAAAGCCAACACTGCGTTGTGTCGAGTCAAAAAAAGGCATCGAGTTCCGTAGAGAGCATTAAGATTTACCTGCGAATGCAGCGCAGTTAAAAAGATTTTTGTTAAATCGGCATCGTAATTATTTCACTTCGAATACGAGCAAACTAAATCCGATTTCAAGGGAATGAATGCATCATAACTGGTCATGAAGCACAACAAAATGAAGATCCACACACTCAAGGAGTGGGCCAAAAACACTTTGACCCATACTACTGTGTGGTGAGAGACGTCCATCTTTTCGCTCGTCGACTCTCCTACAGTGACGAAAGGAACACTAAAGCACACAACACAATGATGAGATCACATATCACGTTTTTAGACGTAATTCTTTTATTTGTTCAGAATATTAGATTCATTTGACTATTAAAAACTTGAGAAAAATACACATATAAAAACATAATGACTTGGGGAAGCATCTTCATAAAAAATTACAGCGTTGATGCCATTGTGGTATAAATTACGTGTCGGCGGGAAAAGCCTCCTCACGTGAAGTGAGCAGCTTGCCCCACCAAAAACAACTCCCTAACTGACCGTTAGACATATTCCTATAGAAAAGGGAGCTCGATCTTTCTCGAACAATCTTAGCAGGTGTTTTACGATACGCCGCAATATGCTTCTTGCGCTGCAAAGAAAAACCGCAAACACATCTACTTCAGCTAGAGCAAAGACATATGCGAGGAAGAGGTGTTGTTATTATTATTCTTTTAGCAGGAGAAAAACTGGCGTCAACTGTTATTTTATTTCAAAGCAGCTGATAAGAGCGAAATGCTTTAGAAGTACGTTAATGCGCTGTAATTGAGAAGGCTAAGAGGGAAAATTGAAAGCTTTAAAAATTAGTTATTGTTAAAAACTTTTAAATTAAATTTAGAATAGATTATTAGTTTAAATTTAGACAATATTAATTAGGATTTGTACTAATAATTTTTCATTAAAAAATATGCACGTTGTGTCAACGAGACATACCCTATAGTTAGGTAATGATCTGACCAGGTCACGTGCTTCCCTCCAGAATTACGCCAAAAGTCGCCAAGCTTGGCGACTTTTGGTGTACGTGTGCATGTATTTAGCTCTCAAATCTCAAAAACTATTAGTCGTTGAATGTTGAAATTTCATATCTAAGATTGTTGTAACATCTAGTTGTGTATCTCGATTTTTGATTCCAATCTACTGGAGTGTTTATTTACAGGACCACCCAAAAGAATTTCAATACATTAATTTCTATGGACACCTCTAATATATTACATATGTAGTCAGTCACTATCTGGTCCATGCCCCAAATCTCGCCATTTTTCGTCGACCTCGGCGGGTTTTGCCGAAATATCGCAAATTGGCAACAAAAATAATTTCGCATTTTGCATAACTTTACAACTTTTAACCGTAGAATGCTGAAATTTTGTATTTAGAACTATTGTAACATGTAACTGTGCATCTCTTTTTTTTTTCAATTCCTACTATTAGTTCACACTTCCCCCATACACATTTACTAGCTGCGTGCCCGTTCTTCGCACGGTAGGAAACGAAAATTTTCCTTACATGTGCAGTTCGAATTAATTCCAGTGATGTGGAATCTAAAAAAAAAGCATTTTTTTTTAACTCTTTGCGTACAGTTTGTACAAACCTGGCATCATTGCAATATACTGACTCAAAAAAAACTACGTTAGTGTCATTCGCGATCAGAAAAGTGGAAAGCTTGACACTTTGCAGAAAACTCATGACTTTCAAAATGTCTTATTTCTACATCATACGGTTTTGTAGGTTCAAGTTGTAGCATTAAATTCCTCAGACACAACATGAAATGGACAACTGTTTATTTAAAAAATAGCTGTGCACCCGCCTTTCATACGGGAGGAAGCGAATATTTTACTAAAATCATATCTGCATGTGACAAAACAGAATTTCATTTTTTTTAATTTTCAAGTAATCTCCTCTGTTGAAATTACTGCGGGATATATTAATGCAAATTAGAATTGTTATCGTTTAGTTGTTTGTAAGACAACCGTTGAGATAGGATGAACAGAATACTTTTAATTTCATTAAATATATATTAACGTGGCATATTGTCATTATTCATATTAACCTTAAAAATCCTAAAACTACCTGTTACGCATATTAATACTATCTATCTTCACTTCTCCCTCTTCAAGGTTCGATTTAAAGAAACAACTTAGATTATTTGGCACAAATGGGACCTTTGAAACGGCGCTTCTTTGCAATTTACGCCTTAGCATAAACAATAATCTTTTCACATAGTGGTTGCCATTAAAGAAGCTCTCCACATATATTTTACTAGCTGAAGTACCCGTTCTTCGCACGGGAATGAGTGGACTTTTTGATATTACGATTTGTGGTGATTACTTTTCATTGTAATAAACAGATATAGCAAAGTGGATATCGCGTTATATTGTGTCCAATAATCATGCATACCGAATTGCAAGGCAATCGTTTGTACGGTGCAGAAGGCCATGCGGCGTAGCGCAATCTAGTGGCGAGTTTTAGCAAAATGGATACGGTGAAAATATTTTTCGCATTCAGATATCGATGTATACGAATTATCATGACTATCGGCTGGACAGTCCTGAAGTTCATGTGTTGACGCGACATCTAGTGGCAAGTTATAGGAAAATGGATAGCGCCAAACTCTTCCCCGTGTTCAAATATCTATGTATACCTATTTTCATAGCAATCATTTGCACAGTCAAGAAGTGATACACTGCAGGGCCATCCAGTGGTTCAATAAAGTAATGATTTGCTAAAGCGCCGTCAAGTGGCGAGTTATAGCAAAATGGATAACGCCAAAATATTCTCATTGTTCAAATAGCTATGTATACTGATTTTCATAGCGACCGTGTTCAACTATCTATGTATACCAATTTTCATAACGATAATTTGCACAGTCAAGAAGTGATACACTGCAGGGCCATCTAGTAGTTAATTAAAGTAATGATTTGCTACAGCGCCGTCAAGTGGCGAGTTGTAGCAAAATGGATAACGCCAAAATATTCTCATTGTTCAAATAGCTATGTATACTGATTTTCATAGCGACCGTTTGAATGGTCAAGAATTTGGCCTGCTGCAGCGTCATCTAGTGGCGACTTAAAATAGTAATGCATTACAGTGTCATCTAGTGGTGAGTAACATCAAAAGGAACGCAGTTAGAATATATTCTTCGTGCTCAAATGTGTAAGTATAAAAAATTTTATGCCGATCAGTCGAACGGTATAGAAGTTGATGCTTTTCAGCTCCATTTAGCGGCAAGTTACAGCAAAATGGATAGTGAAAAATATTCTCCGTGTTCTAATATTCGCGTGTACCAAATTTCATCGAAATCGGTTGGACGATATTCGCATAGCAAACGGCTAAACGGAATAGAATTCGACGTTCTGCTGCGCCACCTGGTGGCAAGTTAGAGGAAAACGGATAGCATAAAAAGCTTCTCCATGATAAAAGACTTAGGTCAACCAAATTTCATGGTGCAACGGTGCTCAACGGTGCTGGAGTTTTTCAACCTCATACACTCATACCAACATTCATTTTTATCTATAACCAGTGTCATTATATATCCCAGTCTCAAATAAAATCCAGTTTCAAATCTAAGCCTCGCCAAAGTGCCAACATACGCCATTTTGCAAGCGTTTTTTCAGGAAATCATTCGAAGCATTGACTTAGCAGCAATAATATATGGGAAATGGTTCGACCGCGAAAAAGTAAAGCAAGCCTTTATTTGAAAAGTTGAATCCCTTAATACAGCCGAATTTTTTTAAATTATCAACTATAACGTGTTTTATTCATCATTACTCCGATGTACTAAATGAGAAGATTTCAATTTTCTGAAATTTGGTGGAATTCCCCCAACTTAAATCAATGTACTCATTTGGCGAGAATTCTGGAGATAGATCAATTGAAATCCCTTAATAACTGCATTATTTCTTCACGGATCATTAAAATTTAACGCTGTATTCTAATAAAACCTTTGCACTTGTTTTCAAAAATCTATTTCCTTAAGCTCTCAATAAATTGCGCCAAGCCGAAATCTGTGCAAACCGCTAGAACTCACTTGCACAAAATCGGCATTTGAGCCATTTTATTTTTTCGCCAAACTAAAATAATTTACCTATTAGCCTCGGAAATCTTCAATTCTTATTGTTTTGCGTGTAAAGCATTACATTCCTGCTCTGATTTCCCATGCACACGATATTATAATTTTAAAAAAAATAACCTTACGAATATAAACTAACAAAAAAAAAATCATTATTATTCTTTTATTTTTACTTTGAGAATTTAAAACATTTTATTCGGCAAAATCGCCACACATGGCAACCACGATCCTTATTTCACACTTTTTTCACTACAGGGGTTACAATTACGGAAAGCTTTTTGCGTGAATAGCATAAAAAATCTCTTAAATTCCGGGAACGGGTGGACTTTCAAAGTTTTAAAGTGGACTACGATTTATTCTATATTATTTTACATATCTGTGCTAAATTTCAGGCCGATAGGTTCATTTTTGTGGATTTGTATACGAACGACATTTTATTCGGCAAAATCGCCACACATGGCAACCACGATCCTTATTTCACAATTTTTTCACTACAGGGTTTACTATTACGGAAAGATTTTTGCGTGAAGAGCATAAAAAATCTCTTAAATTCCGGGAGCGGGTGGACTTTCAAAGTTTTAAAGTGGACTATGAGTTATTCTATATTATTTTACATATCTGTACTAAATTTCAGGCCGATAGGTCCATTTTTGTGGATTTGTATACGAATCAAATCCACAAACAAACAAACAAACAAACAAACAAATAAACAAACAAACAAACAAACAGAATTTCATTTTTATTTATAAGATTTATGCATAGTTTTGCAAGATTGGTGTATTTAGCACCGCAAATATTTCATCTCACCATGGGGGGTGGGGGGGGGAGAATATCCAATCGGTGCCATTTAAATTTCATGGAATATTTATTTACGTTGTATATTGTGATTTATTCATATTATTCTTGCAAATCTACTAATACTACCTATTACGTATATTAATACTAGCTACCTTCGTTTCTCCTTCTTCAAGGCTCGGTTAAAAGAAACAGCCTAGATTATTTGGAACCAATGGGATCTTTTTATTCTATGGTGATTCTTTGCAATTTGCGCATTAGCATAAACAATCATCATTTCACATGATGATATAACTCAAAAACGGTGATAGGTAGAAGCGTAACTTGATTTCATTTCATTTCGGGAATACGGCCGATCATCTCGTCGCGCGATGGAAGCATGAAACAAGTGGCATGTTAATTTAAAAAGCCCTTAAGAATGTGATACAGAAGCCACAAAATTTTAGTTGCCTATTGCACCCCTAAATGGCACTATGAAGTGGTAATATGGATCCAAGAATCCACAGCCCAAAACTGACCGTTTGAGCTCCAAACTCTTGCAGAGGCGACATTAGCCCCTTATTCTTCCCAGAAACGACGACGAATATATATTGTGCTTTTGAAGCAGCAAGGTATATCGAGCTTTTGAAGCATTTGTCGCCACTCAACGACAGAAGCGGATGGCGACAGGAACATTTATTTCTAAATGCAATCGAGCTTCGAGGGAAAATTGGAAGGAGAGTTTTTACGCAAAAGGAGGAGGAAAGGGGAATACAGTCTTTTCCGAATAACATTTTTCCTTTCCAAAGGATCATTTCACCCGTGCATGTTTGGTGGAATAGTTGACCTTGGGTTTTATATTGGCTGTTTTAAAGGGACAAAATGTATAAAAGCTTTCATGGAGAATTTTTGAAAACGTAAATATAACTTTGAAAATGTTTTTTACTGCCCGGAGCTTTAAGTATTAAAAAGAGAAAAATATATGTGTTTTCAAGCTTAGCCGTCTTCGCTGGTCTACACTTATCCAGATCCCTTGTATCTAATTTCTTTTCAGCCTTTAAAGAACCGCATTTAAAGAAGAGTTAGTAAATTGTTGACTGTCAAATTTTATTCTTTAGTTCACTGTTGCAAAGTTTACTTTTCATTGTAAATATTTTAATGTACTCTAATCACTGACCCCTCTACACGGTAAAAAAAATTCGGAAACGTTACCCCAAAAAATGGGGCAGCTCTTGTAGTTCAAAATTGCGGAAACGTTTCCGAACCATGCGGGTAAAGTATTTAGAAACGTTTCTGCATATGTCGGAAACATATTTACCTATTTTCCTGCATTTTAGGTAAGGTTTCTGGAAAAGATGGGTAACGTTTCTGTATATTTTGGTAAAATATTGAGTAACCTCTCCGTGTATTTCGGAAAGGTTTCCGAATTAACGAGTAACCTTTCCGAGTTTTTCAGAAAAAAGTAACATGCACTAGATGAAGCGTTTCGAGTATCTTAATCTAGATGGCAGCACCAAACTCTGTCGGAAGGAGCGGTGTAGGACTAGCGACCAGAGCCAGAGTCGAACGCTGGACCCACGCATTCGGAAGAAAGCACGGTACCACGGCGCTGCGGTTTTCTTGCTGAAATTTGCTTTAAAAGTTAACTGACTGCTGCTAAAGTTATTTGGGGTACGGCTTGTTTTGGAAACTTAAAATTTTTTTGAAGTATTTTGTAAATGGAGAGAAAATACCATAATTAATAAATATAAATTAAAATTCTTAAATCTTTTTTCTTCCACATAAATTATTTTCAGGAGATAATGTGCTGTTTTATTTAAGTATTCATCCGTTTTATTTAAGTATTCATCCGGCGACGTCACCTGGTGACTGGTCACAAATAAACTTCACAGTGACCACACAGTGAAGTTACATCACTCACAAGTTACCAGACCCTTATTATCGCATGGGCAAATCGGGACTTTGCCCAGGGCCCCCAGTTTCAAATGTTGTTCTGAAATATTCTTTTATATGTCATATTATGAAAAAGAAAACAAATTTTATAGATGGGGACCCCAAATTCATCAATGCCCGCGGCCCCTGTTGTTCATAATCGGGCTGTGCAAGAAGTTACAATGTGACAGTCCTGTGACAATTGTGACCCTCTGTGACGTCACAGCGACTCTTTTGTGACCATCTGTGCTATTAGGGAAAACGCGTTCACTCTTATCCGTCTCTTGGCACTTGGCGCATGCGCGCGAAGTCCCAAATAAAGATGTCCTCTCCCCCGTAAATACTTTACCCCGAAATATGGGTTATGTTTCCGAAATCGTGAGTTCGAGTAGAGCATCGGTAGGTTACGCTATACTTTCGGAAACCTTTCCGCTATAAGTATGTAACGTTTCTGAATTTTTTTACTGTGTAGGTTGGCGTTTGGGGCAATAAGGTGATGCAATTACATTTTTTATACATATTTTTTAGCAAACCTTTTCCAAAATATAATATGTTAGTAAAACAATCTCTTCCTAGGGAGAATTCAAAAAACAACTTCCTTATTAAAAATGCAAGAGTCATTTTAATTTCTGTAAAAAATCTTACTACTGATTCATATTAAAGGTACAAGAGAAAGCGAATCATGTTTAAATGATTTTTCTGCAGCAAGTGAGAAGAAATTGTAAAATTATGTATTCTACAATCTTTTAAAGTTAATTAAATTTACTTATTTAGGCTGTGAAAATGTCTGATAGTTTTAGATGTGTTTCTAACTGTCAATAAATATAGGTTCATGAAACCTATATAAAAATTCATCTATAAAAGATCGCGTTTCACCTGAAAAAGAACTTGTGTACTGTCCCCTATACGTTGGTGCCTGGGGCAGTTGCCTGTCTTTCAAAGTCCTAGTTTGCAACTGTTACTTTTTTAATTTATACATATTTTTGTCAAGGGTTTTCCAAAATAATGATGATAATAATAATGTGTTCGTGAAATGATCTCTTCGTAGTGTGAGTGTAAAATGAAACTTTTTTATTAGCAAGATTTTTTTATATAAATTGTGTAAAAAAATTATTATTACTTCATTTTATACTATAATTACACTTGAAAACATTCAACTAATGTTTTATTTCTCGGTAGGAAGGCTAAAGAAATCGTAAAATGAAGACACAATCTCTTAAA